>BMAV01010817.1:0-16964 GCA_019973955.1 Trichonephila inaurata madagascariensis | reverse complement strand
AAAAAATTTTTTAATCGTTCCGTATAATTTTTTTCTTTTTAATGAATCTATTTTCTGCACTGTAAAAGTTCAGTCATTTAAAAAAATAAAATACCGAAAACCTTTTTTCCTACGATTTTTCAAAAATACTCAAATTTTTAATAAAACATTTAAAAACTTCGTTATTTTTAAAGATAATTGCACGAAACTTTTTTCGTTTGTAGAGTAGTATTATCCAAATTTAGCCCAAAGTTTTAAAAAATTGGCTTAAAATTACGGATCTTAAAAAAAGATTCTGTGTTTTTCGTTTTTAATACAGTATTATGGTAAAAAAAAAAAAAAGAGTTTTAATATTTTGATTAATTTTGCTTAGTCCAATGTTGTTTTGGTCTTACAGTGTTTATCCCCGTCCCCAATTATCCTCTTGTTACGGCTAGAGTGAAATATCTATCATATGTACGTGGCCCTACGGGAAAAAGATTGAGTACCCCTGAGCTAGCCTGTTGAAAATTAACTGGCAAACGATCTTGCAACAATGATGCGTTGAATGAGATGAATAAATGGACTGAGAAATCTGTCCAGCGATAACTAAAGTTAAAAATAAATTAAAGTAAAAACTTTTTAAAAACAAGCTTTTATTTAAATGCTCTAAAAAGAATAAAATAAACTTTTCTTTAAATTTTTTTTGCTATCAACTTATAACGTCATTACACAATTTATGATATAAAAGCTTGTCGTGAGATTTCTGCGAGATAAACAAGAAAAATTAAATAACTTGATCTGTTTGTTTTTTAATTTTTAAAATTTTTCAATCTAAGTAAAATACGTTTCGTAAATCTCACGACAAGCTTTTATACCCCAAAATTGTGTAATACGATATAGATGATAACAAATTTTAAAAGAAAAGTTTATTTATTTTTTTAACTTTTTGAATAACTTGTTTTAAAGCACTAAGTTTATTGCTGTTATATTCTCATATTTGGTCAGTAGCGGGGTTCAAAAATGAGTATGTGATGTTTTCAATTTTGAGAGCGTACTCGTTGCCAAAGACGAGAAAACGGCCGTGAGTAGCCTAGTGGTTAGAGCACCGGACTCCGGACCAGAAGGCCTGGATTCGATGTCCGTACCGCCAAATACCCTCCGAGTACACGCGGAGCACATGTGCGTTAAATCAGTGGGCCCGAAAGTCTTGGGGGCCCGAATCCCGAGTGCAGGAAACTGGATAATTTTCCCCAATTCAGTTTCATGCCTAAATTGTGGAGGGGGGAAAAAGGGTTGGTGTTGCCATCTATATTTCCCTTTTGGGGAACTCCGGGAGCTGAAACCCTACTGTCACCTGTATGGTGCTCGGCTAAAAACCAAAACGACAGGCATACATCTGACTTTTGTGGGGCCCGGGGGATGAGCAAAAACAACAGATGAAAAAATTTTTCCAAATTTGAGTAGGGTTTGCATCGGATTTATTTTTGAGTATGTGACGTATTAAAAAAGTGAGTTTTTTGTTTTTATATTTTTCTTTTGTAGCCCCCTCACGTTGGGGAAATTTTTCCCGAAATTTAAAATTTCTCATTGTTTTTGAAGGGTTGTTAAAAAAAGTTTATATCGGGGAAAAAACCCTATATTTTGTATGATTTTTTCAACCAAAAATTTTAAGAGCCGTTTTTGGGCTTTAAAGTTTAAAAACATTGAATCTCTGTTGATATGCCGAAAAGGGTTTTTCCCTCCCTTCAATAAAAAGGGGTTTTCCCCCAATTGTAAAAAAGAGTCCCATTTTTTTATTAGAAAGCTATTTATTTAAAAAATTTGAAATTAACCATTTTAAAAAATTATTCCTGGATTTGGGGATAGTAGAAAAAGAGAATATTCTTGGGGTTAAACATATAAAAAAAAAAATTTTTTAATGTTTTTTCTTATTTTACTTAAAATTTTAAAAAAATAACAAAATAAGGTTTTTATTATTTTAAAATAAATTTTAGTTTTTGATGATTAAGAGTTTCAAAAAAAAATTGTGGTTACACACACTTCAAAGAGAAGGGGGTTTTGAAAACCCCACTTTTATAATTTTTTGTTTCCTTATTGTGACTCGTGGAACTCCCGGGGCCCTTTGAAATTTTTGAAAAGTTTTCCCAGGGGAAAAAATTTGACCAAAAAAAAACCGTCAATCAAGAGTTCTTTTAGAAACATAAAAAAAAATTTATCTTAATGCGAAACGCTTAGAAAATTGTTAAAATAAAAAAACTTTTTTTTAAAAAAAAAAGTCTAGAAAAAAGTTTGGGGCATTCAATGGCTAATATTTGTTGAAATTTCTTAATTTTTTAAAAAAATCTTCAGGGTTTTTTATTTTTTTTAAAAAACCCCTTAAAAAATAATTTTAAAGCATTTGCTTTTTTGGAAAGCACTTTTACTTCCTATTTTACATATGTGCAAAAATTATAATTAGGTATTTATTTTACTTTACTTTTTTCTAAATAAGCTATGATATGGAAAAGTTTTTAATCAAAGCTCAATGGCCTTTTTTTGTCCAGTTTATATTCAAAAAATTTAAAACCCGGGTTTAAAAATGGGAAATATAGTTTAATTATTTTTGAATATCGATTTATCAATTAAAATAAAAATTTTCATAAAATTCAATGGACAAAATTAAATTCCCAGATCTTTTTTCCATAATTTTAAAAAAAAAAAGCAAACGATTTTTAAAAAAATTTTTATATACACAATATATATTTTCAAAAAAGAATATAATTTAAAAAAAATTTTGTTAGTATTATAAAATTTGGGTTATCACCAAACAACAATGAAATTTTTACAATGTGAAAAAAGCCGAAAAAAGAATGTTTAGGGGAAATTTTTTTCCCTTTCAAAACAAAAAAAAAATGTTTTTTAAACAACACCGGGGAAAAATTTTTCGATATAATCAAATTTTTGTGGGGATCATCAGATTTAGGGTTTTTTTTGCAAGGGGCCCTTTTAAATAAAAACATGGCCAAAAAATTAGATAATTCCAGGACGCGTAAAACAAGAAAAGCATTGAAAAAAAAAATTTCCTCAAAAAAAAAAACCTTATTATTGGGTTAACATTTTTATTTGTACATCATACCCCAAAGAATATAATATTGAATAACACACCCACATTTAATTTCCCCATATCAAGGAATGATGAATCCTTGAATCTTATTTTTTAGTTGGGGGGAAAAAAAATTTGAGAAAATTTTCATAAGTTAATATACATCGCCCCTTTTGAAATAATTTTTTATATCATTAAAATTTTTTAAGTATAAAAATTAAAAATGAAAATTTTTTTTTTCGTATAAAAGTTCTGTACGCGTACCTCTATACTTAATACAATTAAAAAAGCAAAAAAATAATAGTTTTTTTTCCCCAAATTTGAAAAATTCAAAAGTTTTAATTCCTTTTTTATTTTTAAAAATTATTGTTTTGTCAGAAAAAACACAACATTTTTTAAACCCTTTTTTAACAAGAAAAAAAATTAAGATATCCGGATTAAATGAAGAAAAAAAAAAATATTTTACATTCCCAAGGAAGTTCAATCTTGAAAACGTTAATCTAAAATAATGATTAGCACAACCAATAAAATTAATTTTGCAAAATTTAGCCGGTTTTTAAGCACATAAAATTTTTTATCTGATCACTTACATAGTCTCCAAAAATCTATGTCTTTTGAAAATCAAATTCACAAACTGTTAAAAAACTTGGAGTATTAAAAGAGTTTACACACACATTATTTTTATATTTATTTTAATGTTAATATTTTGATCTCATGTTGAAAATTGTTAATAAACTATAGTTTGCTAGAATAAAATAGAATTAGTTAAAATCATTGAATATTGTCTTGTTTTCTAATCACCATGAAAAACTATTAAACATTTCTTACACTTAATATTAAAAGTTAAACACAAATATCAAAATTTATAAAGTTTTTTTAAAATATAAACCAATTTTAAAAATGACAGTAACTTTTTTAAAAATTTAATTTCGCTTTAAAATTTTGTAACATGTGGTTCTTGCGCGTTAACATATTTTACAGTTATAATTTATATATAGTCAGATTAAGTTATTTTATCTGATATATATATATATATATATATATATACCCCAGAGATATTCTTTTTAACCTGTACAAAAACACCCCCTTTGGAGAACGCAAATGCAAAATTAGTAGTTAGAGAACCCCCACATAATGAATTTTTGATAAAAATCTTTTTGGCGTCCTACGATTAAATTTTTAATAATAATAAATCTCAAGTTTTATCTGTTTCTGACTTGTCCGATTTTGGGGTTGCATCTAAAATCAGTTTTAGTAGTACAGTTTTTTTTTTCCGCCTTTTGTCTTGTCGGGACATTTTTTAAAACCATGCACATAAAAGGTAAGGTGTATTTTTTTTTTATTATGTCACAATGTATTTTGTTTTGCTTCCAGTAAATTGGTAATTTTTTTTTAAAAATCATCCTTTATTTTCGACTTTTCGATACACTCGCGTCCCCCTAAGAGTTTGAGAAAAATCCCCAGTTTGGGGAAAAAACTGTTGTAAAACAATTTTTGGGGCCCGAAGGAAATCAAAAAAGTGTTATCTTTGAACTTTCAGTGAAATATCCTGTTGACATTTAAAATGACTTCAAATGATCCCCAAAAAACTGAAAATTTTTTCCTTTTAAAAAAGTTCTTCCCAGTAAAATTTTTCTTTTTGTGAACATTATAGCCCTAGAAAAACCCGGTTTTTTTCGTCAGGGACGAAAGGGGCCAACCGGGCAAATTTTAGACTGTACGGGCGAAAGCCGGAAAAATAGAGGAAGAGGGATCCGGTTGAGAGACGAGAATGGTGATAGAGAAGGTGATGTTTGTGTGTGTGTGTGGAAGATAAGGCCTGAATATTTTCATTTCCAGTACGTTACAATGTCAATACAGTGCACAATGAGCACAGGTTTTTAAGAAAGCGTCATTTTTCAATTCCTACTATTAGCTCGCACTGTCTATATATTTATTTATTTATATATTTGTATATTTATTTATTTATTTATCTTGGGGGAAATTTTTTAATCGTTAAAAAAATACATTTTAAAAGGGGCTCCTTGAGCTGAAATTTTATATACAGGATTTTTTTTGATGACAATACAATAATATAATAAAAAAAAATTTTAAATTGATTAAAACTTATTATTTAAAAATTACAAATACAACCGTTGGCATCATTTTTGGCGACTTAGGCCCCTTTTTTTGGGATTTTTGTCAAAACTTGAAAAGGTTTTTTTTCTCCGTGTTGAAGTATTCAGTTCAATTGAAATTTATATAAACGATTGTTTTGGATGACAATGGGATATTTTAATGAAAAATTTAAAAAAAATACCACTTATAATGTGATTCTGTCCTATGTATATAATTTTATTTATTAATTGTAACTATTTCATAAAAAATATAAATAAAATTTTTCTTTATTAATTTAAGTAGGAATTGACTTAAAATTTTTTTTTATATTACTTGTTGTGAAGGAGCTTTGATTTGGTCTGGTTCGAGTCCTGGTGCAAGTGAGGATTTAACGAGCTGGTGCACGTTAAATCTGTCGAAACTCTGCCTTTAAGTGGCATGATGTGAAAGCCAGCTCAAGTGTCCTCTTCGTCACTTGACCGTGATTCCACATTAAGAGGTCCTTTGCCAAACAGCTCGAAAAAAAAAGTAGTTTTGAAATACGACGTTGTAATAATCAATCAATAAGTTACCCTTTATTTTAGCAATTAACCCGTTTTATTCCAATTTTTTTATTTTGTTCAAATTTGAGAAGAATTGTATTTTCTAAAGTTAGTTAAACCTAAACAAACTAAATATAACAAAAATTTGAAAAAAATTTTATTTTTTATATAAGAAATTACCCGTCCCAAAAGGGGCGCTGGGGTAAAAGGGGGTAAAATTTTCATGTTTTAGTGTTCTTTAACGATGAAAAGTTTTTTTCCCATAAAAGTTTTACTTTATTCGAATAATACTTTCTTGTTTTGAAAATATTTCCTTCTTGTTAAATTTTACTCTGATTTTGGGCAAATAGCAAGCCTAAAAAACATTTTGTCATATTTGTGATAGCATGTTTTTGATTTTCCTTTGCAGCCATCTCTGACAACGACGTTGTTTTCTTTCCTTTATAGTAAAAAATGACCAACACTATCTTTACGGATGTCTTCTTTTACATAAGAAGGTACAGTCGAGATTCTATGTTTACCTCTCGTTCTTATCACAGTTTTCTTAGATAGACTGTTGATACAGCTCTTCGGAACTTCTTCAAGTTTAGAGCTTCATCTTTGTAAGGAGTTTTGTGACTTATCCAGGCATTTACCACACACATAGCCATATCCAGTGAACGTATAAAAAGTGGCTAATACCCCTTTTTACCGCGAATTTTAATGGAATGAAGTCCAGCCAACCAGTCGTGCCAGCCAAATTTTTGTTTGTTGTAAGAAATTATCAAATTTGGCATTTTCACGTTAATTTTATCTTTGTCCTCTTACTCGCCTTTTCACATCACAGAATGGTTCTAAAGTACTGAAATTTGTAGCAACAGTGACAGTACTATTGTCATTCCATCGCACGATTAAAATCTCAGAGTTCTTGTCAAATGCATTTTTAGACGTTCCTCTGTTTCTTTCTTCACAGCATAGACAGATTCTTCTAAAGGACACTCATGGTTTATCCGATTTTCTTGTAGGGTCCCTGTAGCTCGAAAACCCTGTTCATCAAGACTTTTTAAAAAAATCAGTAAAAGTTTTTAAAAAATGGTAACTTGAAGGGTTAAAAAAGTCTCCGTTAGTTTCACCCACAACCGAGTACCAAGAGGGGGGTATCATTTTTTTAAATCAGTTTTCCCACAATAGAGAGAAAAGTTGTAGCAAAAAAATATTCCTCGCTTCCACAAAAAGCCCATAGTTGATATCCAAAACGTATTGGTTTGCCTCAGATTAACTGTTTCAGTCTATTTCTACCGTAATACATGATGAACATTTCATTAATGCTTATATATATATATATATTTGCAGAGAAGTATCCAAATTTCATAAAATTACTATTGAGTACGGCAAACAAAGGCTTTAATTTGAATGGTCGATTCTGGGCATGCTGACTCACAGTTCCGAAAGTAAAAAAAGTATAAATAAATTTCAATTTTTGGAAGGGGGTTTTGGGTGACATGGCATTTTTTGGGGGTGCCCAAGGTTTTTAAACTTGACCAATAATCATGTTCACAGGTTTTTGGGAATGATAACCAGTTCGAAGAAAAAATTCCTATAAAAATACATTGACGAGTGGTCAAGCATGTGTGTGTGGGTGAAAAATTTTTACATCTCTGCATATCACATGTTTTTTTTCAATGAGATCGTAAACTTCACCGAAATAAAACAGCTCAAAAAGCCCTGTTTGAGTTTTATCTTTCAATGCAGTTTCCATCTGCCTGAGCAAGTCATTTGCAGTTGAGTCAGCCTGTGTTTCCCATTTTGTATAATGAGGTGATATATTTTTTTTCCAAAAAGACTGGGTTCCCTTTTGCTTTTTTTTTTTCCCTTTTTTTTCTAACAACTAAAGCTTGTGGATAGTTTTAGGCTGTAAACTATCTCCAGTTCTAAAAAAAAAACACCCAGGAAGCAAGCTTTCAATAATCTCACTAGTTTTTAAATTCATTTTTCATCCCCCCATCTTTTTTTAGTTCTGGCATTTTGGTGGTAACACAAAACAATTTCAACATCACTTCATCTGAATCCAAACTACTTAATAATTTGGGGTGCTTCCTCTAACTTTAAAAACCCCCGAATTGGGGATAATAAACAGCAATGAAACACCCGAAAAGGAAAATTATTATTTTCCCCACCTTCGTTTTAAACCCTTTAAGACCCTTAGATATTTTTTTCGTTTTGCTTCTGGAAAAAGCCCTATGTAAGAAAAACGCGAAAACTAACGGTTACGTTTTTAGGAAAATGTGGGTTGTTTTTATCAGTTTTTATTTTTTTACCAGCGGGAAAAATTAGCTTTTTTTTCAAATCATGAAAACATATTTTCTTGTTACTTCAAAAAAGGAAATTATCAATATATTTCTAACACTTTTACAAAATTTTTTAAAATTTTTTTAAATAATTGTAAAATAGAAAAAAAATATTTTTAATTTTTAAGGGTTGTGGACTAAGTTTTCCCGTTACCCGCACGATCTTTGGGGGGGGGCGTTATTTTATCATGAGCAAAGATATATTTCCCATCCCGGGAATTTTCTTTTTGTTTAATAATTTTGAAAACAGCCTACTTAAAATAAATATATAGTTAAATAATTAATCCCAAATTTTCGGGGGGCCCTTTGGATGAGCCCCTTTTTTTTCTCCCCTTTTTGTTTTGCACTTAATTTTTTTTTACATTTCTTAAGGGCATGACATTTTTATTTTCCCCACAGATATCTGCACCCTTTCCATCAAAAAAACCGGGTTTTGGGGGGTTGATGGGTGGTTTAAAATATTTTATTTTTGAATAAGATTTTAATAAAATTTTCAATTTCATGGAATATGTGAACTTTAACCCAAAAAATTTTTTTTCTAAAAGGGAAAAACTCAAAAGGGGAAATTTTTTAATTGATCAATAAATCAGATTGAACTTGAACTTAGGTTCTCCCGGGGGTAAATCCGAACAAAAACCCTTTAATCGTTTTACCGGGAAAGGGGAATCGTTCGGGGGATGGAAACAATGGTGATATTTGAAATGTAAAGACAATTTTGGATCATTCTTTTCCATAAAAAATCTCTTTCTATTCATTACACTGTTTTTTGGGGTTGAAATTCTTTTTCTGTTCAAACAAAAAAAATACAAATAAAAATTTCCCCTAAAATCAAAATTGACGCTTTAAAAATTTTAAAAGGGGATAGTTGAAGCGTTATCGCCTCCCACCCTACTAACAAAAAACTTTTCTGATGATGAAAAAACAGTGTTGTAATTCCATTTCAAAAGATCGAAGTGTTATAATTCCCCGATAAAGCCATGGTTTTATCCAGCCATTCCCGGGGAAAAGGCGGGGTGATCTTTTGATGTGTTATGACATTTCAAGGCCTCGCAAGTGCAGTTTAAAAACCGAAAGTGGTTAAAAATATGTTTAAAATGCAATGGTTATTTATACTTGTAAAACAAACAATAGATTTGTACGTAAAAATAATTATATATAAAAGAGTTAATTATAATCAAAAATTTTTTTTTTGAAAATTTTAGTTGATTTAAGATTGTTTTTCTATAAAATTTAAAAAAAAGATTCGTAAAATTTCATAGGTGACATGTTTCACAGATAACGCTTAACCCCGCACGATCTGAGGGTAACGCAGTTCAGGGGGGAAAAAAAATTTTTTTATCTTTTTCCCCCAAATTCACATTGGGGTCCATATAGTTTAAAATCAGGAGAATTTAATATTTGAAGATAAAAATGATTCGGGTCTTAAAGGGATAAAGAGAGAAAGAGCGCGTCAATTGCATACATATCGTCCCACTGTCCAATTTAGAGGACAGTTAAAAAATAATTTGCTAAAACTTACCTAAGAACAATATCGTTCTAATTAACCACCAAAGAGTGCTATAACATAGAAAATGCCCAGCCAAGTGTCCAAAGTACACTGAAAAAGAATTCTGCACCCCCAAAAAGATGATACAAACTGCGTCCTAAAATGCGATGAATAAGCAAAATTTCCAGAGGAAGGAGGAAGGGGTGGGACACATAACTTACGCTAGAAGAAGCTAATACATATGCCTACATGTTCCAACAGTCACAATATTCACAAAATACAAATAATGATTTCCACATAATATTTTTCAACTGTCCTCTATAAATAGGACAGTGGGATAAAATGGGTTATAACATTGTTAAATTAAACTCACACATTTATAGTTCTTCTACCTCTGGCGAGTGAAATGAAAGACAAATACACGGAATTCAGACAACTATCTCTTCGTTGATTATTTAACGACTTCACGTTGAAGCCATTAAAGAAAGTTCAAGTTGAGGCTTTTGAATATGTGACTTTGATTTAATTCCCATTCCCCTCCCCCTTTTTTTTCCCAAATATTTGCCGTTTAAAGGCGCTTGAGAGGTTTTTTGGAGGTTGCCTTGCGAAATTTTATACTTTCAGAAAAGTTTAAAAATGACATTTTAACTGAAATTTTTAATAAAAACGTTAAAAATTCTATTCTTGGGTTTAAATTTGCAATTAATTGTACTTCGATTTTTTCATTGTAAATTTTCAAAAGGGGGTTTGACTATTGACCCAAAAAAAATTTTCCTTCTTTAATTAAGGAAAGGGTAGCCTAATCATTTTTAAAAAATTCCCTTTTTAAGTTTTTTCCTGGGGGAAAAAAAATTTTTAATAGGTTTTTTTTTGGGTTTAAAAATTTTTAAACCCTTTTTAATTTTGTCGACCTTTTTTTTTAGCGGATGAATTTTTTGTTTTGTAATAAAAAAACTTAAATAATTAAACAAAAGAAATTTTTGGGTTTTAAAAGGGGGAATTAAAAAAAACCTTTAATTTTCAAAAAATTTTTATCTAAATTTATACTTAAATAAAAAGTCCCTAAGTTTTCAAGTAAAGGAAAAAAAAAGGTTGGGGGGGGGGTTTTTAAAATTTCCAAAATTTCTTCCTTTTTAAGGAAAAACAAAAAAATTTTTTTTCTTTATTTTTCTTTAATAAAGGGAAAAATTAAAAAAGGAAATTTTTTTTAAAAATTTACATAATTTTGAATTTTTTAAAAATTTTGATAATTTTTTAAAAAAAAAAAAAATTTTCTACCCCATTTTAATAAACCGTAAGAAAATTATTTTATCAATATGCTATACTATTCTTTTTCTAATTGTCTTATTCCATCGAAAATAAAGCCATGTATAATAAATTCTGACTGTAAGTAGTAACACTACAAGGGGAAAAAAACCCCAAAAAGAATTAATGCTAAAAAAAACTTCATTTTATTCATAGAGAGCGTAGTAAATGCTAAGCAAGACCTTTATTTTCCTTTTCAAATTCGATCTCATGAACGAATAATTCAAATACACAGGAATCAGATGTACCACCGTGGGATTCAGGGGTGGCTTTCTAACATTGGCTATTCCACGAGCAGTCATTAAACAACATTCAGCCATTTTTTTTTAAATTCCATTGATTTTCAAACTGTTGTAATCTAGATAATTAAATATTAATTAATACAAGAGCTTTTATGAAGGCTTCACAAGAAACTAACAAGGCCGCGGGTTCTCTCTACTTCTGATATAGCCTATTACACCACATACTGATGTGCTAATTATAAATGCGAATCTTTATAATCTTTTAATTTTTATCAATTAATGTTTTGGAAGTGTCATTACTGTGTTTGTTGATATAGTTTCGTTTATTTTAGTGCATTTTGATTTTATAGTATTCCTATTACTTAAATATTTCTACTGTATGTAATATGTGTTTCCAAATGATGTTATGTATTATTTTGTATATGTGGAAAATTGATTAAGTTTGTAAAGAGAGAAAAAACCACGCCATGACTCCCTTTTAAAATTGGGGGGCAAATGTAAGGATAATTAAATTAGACTAAACATTTAATTCCCTATCTAGAATTTAACTTTTATTCTTTTTATTACCTCTTCAAGTATCAAACTAATCATCCATTTATTTCTTCAGAACATATGGCCTAGCCAATATACATGTCTAATTTCAGATCGTTATATTTAATAGCCCTGTATGTCAGCATTAACTTCTAAGTACACTCATAAAATCCACGATGCTTACCGCATCTGTGTTTTAAGTGTTAACCCACTTAAGATTTTCACGGTGGCGTGCTTTTCTCCTCTCTGCTCTTAGCTTCAGATGAAATCTAGAAATGATTGAATAAAGTTCCTTTTTAAAAACTAAGTCTGACTCTGGCTCAAAACATGTCATATATATATATATATATATATATGTGTGTGTGTGTGTGTGTGTGTGTGTGTGCAACGAATAAACTTCTTATTGTGTGCCATATTTTATCGTGGCGAGTGGTTAATTTTAACATGGCGAACCAAAGGTAGGGCCTGGCCAGTGGTGTGTGAATGATACTGTATTATCGAAGAAGCAGGAATCTTGAAAGGATTAACTATAATTTATTGCACTTCTTGAAACACATAGCATATTACAAATATGAAGATTGGACGATACATCAAAGACAAGGAGAATCACAAAAACACACAAAGCGTGGCAGCCGACTGACTACATGATTGCAGAGAGGCGAGAGCAGAAGGGAGAGCACGTGATTTCCAGATATCGGTATTTATGATCAACGGGACGATACGTGATTTTAGGAGGTGGATGGAGATATTTTCATAAGTCCCCGGTAGGGGGTAATCAATTAAAATAATTACATGGTTGTCCTGAAGGACTAGACGTTAATAATTCAAAAACTATTACAGATTATTGGAATTATTACATATATATATATGACATGATTTGATGTCAGAAACAGACTTAGTTTTTAAAAAAAGGAACTTTATTTGATCGTTAGAACATCTAAAAGACAGAAAAAAAAAGCATCCACCGAAAATCTTAAGTGGTTAACACTTAAACACCAATCGCGGCTTATGAGTGTTTGAAATTTAAAAACTGAAATAGGGCTTTATAACGATCGGGAAAGAATTTTTATTGGTGGGCCTTTGTTAAAAGAAAAAAAAATTTGTGATTATTTTTATACTTAAAAGGTGAGGAGAAAATATAAAAGTGAATTGCTGTGGGAAATTTAATTTTTTTAATCTAATTTAATTACCCCAACACACACACAAAAAATATATATTACAATGTATTTCCGTTACCTTTTCTTGTTTTAAAATAAATCCTTTTTTTGATAATAGAAATGTCCTTGAAAAATAGATTTATTTTTTTATAAAACAGTTACATTTCTTTTTACTATATAAATTACTTTTTAATAAATTCGAATTGCACCATACCCTTTTCTATGGAGGGAAGATTCTTGTTTTTGGATTTCGTTTCCCCTTTCTTTTCCCTTCCCTTCTCCCAAAACAAGAGGAGGGGGAATTTTTTAAAATTTAAAAAAAATATTGGTGGTTAAGATAAAGGACAATGTATACTTAATCTTTTTGCGAAGGACCATTATCAAATTTAAAAAATGAGTCACAAAGATCAATTCAATAGGAACACCGTAATTTTCGAAAATGGAAACAAATTTTTTAAACATTATTTGATCATTGAATTTTTATATTATATAAAAATTATATTATTTTTTTTGTTCTGACAAATAATAAAAACAATAATTTATTCATTCTGTTTTAAATTTCGCTACAATAAATGTTTTTTTTTTCCAAAATGATTAAATAAGATTTTTTTGTATGGCCCCGGGGATTTATAATGTTTTTCCGAAGTGGCCCACAAGGTCATTTGGGTTGGACACCCTTGTTCTAGATTACACTAAGAATAATTAATAGCCCCTTAAAAATCTATAATTTTTTAACTGTTAATGTGCATACTGTTAAATGATTCACATCAAATATGTTAAATTACAAGCTAAATTTAACGTACAATATTTAATTCTACGCATGCATTAATTTAAGTGAAGGATAGTAAGACAAGTAATTGATTGAGAAGAAAGGAATCTAGGTCAAATTCTTAAAAGCAGATTGAATAAGAAGATTTTTCCAGTGCTGCTGAAGGGTAAGTTGATTTTTGTCTTATTGTTATTAAAATTAATTAATGTAACTTTTTTTCTTAATACCTTCTTTATATTTAATTTTATTACTTTAAATTTTTATTTGTTTTAATTTTCTTTTAAGGCTTAATGTATGTTTAACTAATTATGATGACAATAGAACTATTTGATCATAACTATTCTGGATCACTTTCAAAAGTTTTTTTTTCTTAAATTCAATGCTGTATTACAAAGGGTAATTATACCTTTTTCATAGTTCTATAAAAATTTGTCCTTTTACTACTTTTTTAGTTTAATGTTTATCTGAGCCATTTTTTTTAAAATAACATGCATTTCATTTTTTGGTTTTGAAAAAACCCAAAAAATTAATAAAATTAAATTTTTTTCAAATTTATTTTTTTTTCCATTTTACCCGAATTTTTTTTTAATTAAAACCTTTTTCCTTTTTAAAACCCCTTAAAACTTCAAAAACTACTAACTACTACTTTAAAACTACTAAAGCGTTTAAAACTTCAGAAACACATATTAATTAATTAAATAAAATTTAATTAATACATAAAATAATTAATCGACAAACAAATGCTTCCAATGGGAGAGATTAATCGAGTGCTTCAATATCAAATTTTCAACATTAAGATCAATCTTGTCAGGTTTAACCATAAATCTCCTCAGTAAGAGTGTCCAACCCTTTTTTTTCCCGTTCTTTCTATAAAACTCACACCCCTACATATTTATCTTGGTGGAATTTTCAATAGTTAAGGCTACACAGTACCATTTTTAGATACATCATTTTCAGTAGTATTCCATCTCTTCGAAATATTGTTTTTCATGGAACCGGAACGAGCCATGGCATTTTCTCGGAAAAATGGATGAAAAAGTTTTTTAAGTGTATAAACTATTTTAAAGCTTGGCCATAAAGTTAATCTTAATGAAATTAATTTAGAACAAAAAAAACCAAAACATAATCAAGCAAAAATGATTTTGCTGATTGATTTTTTGAGAGAAAAAAAAAATTGGAATTGATAACAATTTCAAAACCCAAAAAACTCAAAAAAAATTTTTAAATAATTCAATTTAAAGTGGAAAAAAAGCGTTAAAATGAAATCGAAACCAAAACCATGCTCATAAAACTTCAAATATCTTAAAAAATTATTTGTAACAGTCTGAAATTTCGTGACAAGCTTCTCAATGGAAACATTAGAAAATGCAAAAAAAAAAAAAAAAATTTGGTAAAATGAAATTTTTTAGACTACTTTTACCATAAAAAAATACATTTTAAAAAGCTCATTTGAGATGAAATTTTATAAACATGATTATTTTGGGTGACAATACAATTTTTTTTTCCCTTAAAAAAATTTAAATTTAAAAAAAAACTAAACAAAAAAATTACAAATACGACATTGGGGCTTAAACCCTTTTTTGGGGCTTTTGTAAAAAAAAGAAAAGGTTTTTTTTCGTTTTAAACTTGTTGGCTGAAATTTTATAACGTTGTTTTGGTTGACAAAAGATATTAAAAGGGTAAATAAAATTAATTTATCACTTTAAATTTTAATTCTTTATGTATAAAAATTTATATTAATTAACTATTTAATAAAAAGTACTAAATTAAAATTTTTTTTGTCTAAGTAGGGAATTGACTTAAAAAATTGTTTTTTATTACTTTCTCTCTCTTTCATTAAGGATTTCCTTCAAAGTTTTTTCCTGAGCTTTTCATTTGAGCCAAATTTATTTCTTTTGGTTTAAATAAAATATAAAAAAAAAATGCTTTTTTTTTAAATGCTTAAATGGACCCCTTTTAGGTCGTCTGCCCCCCTGGGGTCAATATGATCACTTAGAGAATCATTGGCTTTGATTGAAGCTGCGAACTTTTGCGGAGTTAGGCGGGGAGAGAGTGGGAGGACAATCTACCACGTTTCGTGTCGTTTCGGGGCGGAGGAGGGGAAACATTTTGCAACCCTATGCTTTCCCTCGGTGACTGAAGTCACCGCCCGCCCCCCCCCCAAATCTTTGTATCGAACTTTTTCCAAAATTTTATTCATTTGAAAGAGCTTAAAAAAAAGAGATTTTCCTGTGTTTTCTTTTTTTATCCTATAGTTGAAAATATTTTTTATGATCGTTTAAGTCCGCTAGATGTGAATTTTTTTAAATCTTTTTAAAAATTTAAGAATACTTACAAATTTTTTAAAAAATATGAGAATAATGAGGAAAAAACATTTTTTTTCGCTTTTTGATGCATTTTATTCCACCAATTAAAACAATACTTAAAGGAAATTTTTATTTTTGGGCCCCAAATTTTTAGTCATAATTTTTATCGCCCCCTAATACAACAACAGGGATTGAATGCAATTAAATGTACTTCGACGCTAAAGCTACAATGTGACTTTTAATACTATAAACGCGCATATTCCCAAAATATGTATTTATATGTATTATATTTTTATATGGGAAGCCCAGGAAGTCACTAGTAATTACTAAACTTGTTTTTTTAGTATTGATAAATCAATTTTTAAATACTTGCCCCTTCCCTTTATAAGTATCTTTTTACAGCGTTTTGTTGAAATGTATTTTTTTTTATATAGAAATATTTTGTTTTCTTCTTTTTGGGAAATTAATAATTTTTTTAAATCTTTTATTTTAGATTTTTTATAAGCTCCGCCTCTCCGTAAGGGTTTGATGCCCCTAAAAGGGGGGTGACCCAATTTGGAAAAAATGCTCCAGACGTAAATTAAAAAATAAAGAAACCCAAAAATTAAATTCCTTTTGGGGTTTCGTGGTGGCGTGTAAACGGGGAAAAGGCTTGATTTTTTAAATTTCCCACTATTAGCTCATACTGTCTATATATTTATTTATATTTTTATATTTTTTATTTATCTTGGTGGAATTTTCAATCGTTCAAAAAAAACATTTTAAAGCGCTGAATTGGCTGAAATTTTATATACAGGATCATATTGTGACAATACAAAAATTTAATTATAATTAATAAAAAAAAATTGATTAAATACAGCCACGTTGGCGACTTTTTGGGCCCCGGGGCTTTTGTCAAAACTTGAAAAAGGTTTTTTTTTACGTGTTAAAAACATTCAGTTGGGCGAAAAAAAAAGGGCAATACGATCTTTAATTTTAATTTAAAAAAAAATTACCACTTAATGTTGTAATTCTGTTATTATATAATATTTATATTAATTGTAACTATTTAATAAAAAGGTAAAAAAAAAATTTTTCTTTATTAATCTAAAAGGGAATTTACTTAAAACTTTTTTTATATTACTTTTTTTTTGAGAGCCAGCCTGGGGGGTGGCCCCTT
>BMAV01010816.1:0-12850 GCA_019973955.1 Trichonephila inaurata madagascariensis | reverse complement strand
TTTTAAATCTTCTCGGGGTGGTCGGTCCCTTTGGGCATTCTACCAATACTTTTTGCTGCTGTAGGGGTGACGTTTTGTTATAAATAAGGATATTTTAGTTTTATTAGTAATTAGTAATTATAAAAATGGATCTGCTTGCATAATTCAATTTTTCCTGAATCTCGTTCTGGTGGTTAACAGCTTGGTGGAAATGGCATTACTTATAAAGGTTTTTCCTATTTTAACAATATTAAAATTATATATCATTTGGAATTTAAAAATATTTATATATTGAAGATCGTTATCAAGTAATAATTTTTAAAGAAACAATAGAATGTTTAATTTAATAAAATCGGAAAAATTCCTTCATATAAAATAAAAAATTATGTTATGACATATTCAGCTAATTTTAAAACAGATCTCGAAAAAAAAACCCTTTTTTTAATTCGTTGGTTTTTGTGAATTGCCTATTATATGAAGTAATTTTCGTTACATATGTTGAGTTAAAACTTTCTTCAAAATGAAACGGCTCTCTCTCTTTCACCCCCAACTCATACATTTTAATATCTCTAAAATAATGCCATTAAATTTCTTCGCAACAAAAAAATCATTTTAATTTAAAGATTCCTCTTAACTCTATATTCATTCAATTAACTCGACAAATGCAATATGTTTATCATCACAACAATTCAAAATGTCGATAGTTCACACTCATGGTTCATCTCCTAATTTTCCACTGTACTAATGGAGATACTTTCAATTAATTTTGCTCTGGTTGTGTCTTGCTAATCACTAGACATCATGTGGACGGATAATTACTTTCAACAAGAGTTAAATTAATTCAGCCACACACACACAATAACTGCAGATGTTATATTGTACCGAACCATTGTCTGTTATAATCTGTCGTTTACAATTATTTAAACCTTCCTACTGTTAGATGAATGACGTCGCAAATGCCATAAATTCGACGTACTTGGATGTGAATCAGTGAAAGGAAATTCTTAGTCTCTAGACTCCAAATTACATTTGTATTTCGTAGCTTAGAGCACTACGATTTTACGTCTAGAATTAAAATACATACTGTATCTGCTGTATTCTAAGTATATTGTTTGAAATTTTAGTAGCTTAAGATATCCGACTACACTAAAATCGTAGTTTTTCTTAAAAAATTGACAAATTTCTTTTATGTTTTTATTTTTTAGGCAATCTTATAAGCTCTATAAAAATACCAAGTGTTTTAATTTCCATTCATTAGAACAAAAACTACAAGTGTTTTAGTAAAAGTAATCGCCGTAACTTTGCATAAGATATCAAACTGTAAAATGCGTTTTACTCGAAATGTGTTTTTTCGAAAACCTCAGAAGTGATTGTTAAAAAAGTCTTTAAAATAATTTGCTGAAATTTTTTTGTATGTTCTGTATAACAGTAGAAGGGTTTTAACCTTCAGATTTATCAATCACTATTTTATTACAAAATTTACAGTTCTTTATGTGAATATAATCACTATATTTTTAAGCAATTTCATATAACAACTAAGATAAAGTGCTCTATTTTTTGTAAAACTAAAATATCTCTTATCCTGAAGTTCACTTCAAAAAGGAATAATAAAGTAATACACACCTAGATTGAAAAATTGAGAGTTTGTTCATTTACTATTTGTACAGAGCGGGCCCTATTTATGTAATTTTTTACCAATTTTTACCTATTGTTTCCCATTTTAGTAGTAATAATTTATTTTTATCTTCTTAATTTAAGATTTATTTTCTTAAAGTGTACTAAATAAATCTAAAATCCTAAAAAAAATCTCCATACCTCCATTTTTTTTAAAAAAAAGTTGTCGAAAGTAGTCGGACACCTTAAACATGCATCAAAATTTTCATTCTGATCATTCATTCTATCTTACATTGGTTCGAGTTAACCCCTTAACTGCCGAGTAAAAGTTATGTGATTCCCACCCCAGTGCCACCGTATTTTTTTTTTACATAATGATACGTATGAGGTGTATTGGGAAAATAGAAAGGCACAAATAAGCAAACTTTTCTCTGAAATAACTAAATCCTTCACAAACACTTGTAATAGCCTCCCACTTGGGGAAGCCAACTACTCGACCTAAATCTGTAGGGGGTTAAAGATTCATGACCCAAGCTAGCTATGAGAAAAAAAAATCCAATTTATTATTATCAAATATAATAATCAAAAACAATCTTACTATTGAGAGAAAATCAAGAGTGATGTAACTATAGCTTAAATCCTTTAGTGAATAAGTGCCTGAAATCCTAATAGTTTAACTTTCCTCAAAGTTATATTAAGAATCCTAACTACCTTAATTTATTTGAATAGCTATGGTCACGCGTCTAAATTTCGATCCTTACCGTAACAGCACTGCAACCGAGCTTCTTCTTCGTCGATTACTAAACCTCCACTATATATATACTAGTTAATCTGCATATCAAGGTTTCTTCTTAAGAGGGATGGCTGTGAAATAACTCAATTGATGTCCCCAAAGATTCCCCAAGAGGATTAATAGAAAACTCAGTAAAGCTCCGTCACAAAGTGTCAAAATCATTTTACTGCATTTCACACACTTTGGTGAAGTTTTACTGATAGCAATGCCGAGAAAAGAATCGTATTTCAACTGGACGTTTATATACTTTAGGGCACACAACGCATCGATTAAGTGAGACTGGTTTATACGCCAGTGCCAGTTAAGAGGCTTTAATGATGCAGAAGAAATAATTTGAGTAATCAAATTGGTTGAATAACGTTCGTTGTAAATAACAATGAACTATGTAGCAGCGGTAGCCAAGTAGTCATGGTTCAAAATTACCGACTCGTGTCTGGCGTGTCATGAGTTCGAGCCCAGTACCACTGAAGACCCGCCATGTAGGAGAGCGATGTACGTTAAATCTGTTGAGAGCTCAAACGTCCTCTCTTTGGTGTGGTGTAGTAGTTAGGAAAGGGGGGTGCCAGCTCAAGTGTCGTCCTCGTCACTTGACCATGGTTCAAAATTATGAGGTCCGTCGCCGAAAGTCTTCATGCAGCTAAATAGTGCAACGTTAATATTCACTCACCATACGCGAGGTATATCATCTAACTCGGGATTTTTTTTCCATCCAGTCAAACTCGCACTTTAAGTAACACAAAAGCTTCATTCAAATTTGAACGTAATTACCAAATAGTATATAAATTGTAACTGAGGGAGATTATAAAATAGAATATTATATATATTATTAGTTGCTGTGTGAATGCTATTGCAACCTGAATGAGTATCAGAAATATAGTTGTGTAGCTGCTTTGATATTAAAAAAGAATATTATTTTGCAATGGGTTCCCTCTTATTGTTATATCTATAGAAGAGAGAGAATGCTGATTTGCTCTCTAAAAAGGTGCTAGTGCTTTTTAGCGCTTTCAGAGAGAAATATCGCATTCTTCTATAAGCACAGTTATTGAAAATAGGAGGAAAGTCTGAAGGAAAATATGAAGTTTTGAAGTGAAAAGTATGAAGTTTTGAAGTGAAAACGATGAATTTTGAAGTGAAAATTATGAAGTTTTGAAGTGAAAAGTATGAAGTTTGAAGTGAAAAGTATGAAGTTAAAGCAGTGTTTCTCAAATAGTTGAGCACGCCTCCCTAGGAGAGCTTGATAACCCTACGAGGGGGGAGCGAGGATGTTGAAAAATCGAAAACAAAAGATTATTTTTAAAAAAATTATAAATTTACTGGAAATAAGCAAACAAACTACATTCTGACATAGTAAAAAAGTAAAATACTCATTTACACTTATATAATATACTTATAAATATAGCAGTACTGCGCAATGTATTTTATAATTAATTTAGCAATACTAAGTTAAGAACAAGTTAATCAATTACAAGTGACCCCATGTGCTTGTCATATATAAACGTATGCAAAAATTAACACTTATCTTAATCCCTTAAATGCGGATTACTAATTCCGTGATTCGCTCCCCAATACCACCGTTTATCTTGCAGGCGAGCATATGTAGATAGAAAATTAATAAATAAGCAAATCCTCTGAAACAAGTAAAACTTTCGCAAACACTGTCAAGTTCGTTTTATTGCATTCCAAAGCCTTCGGAATAATTTTATGTATAGCAGTTCACACAAAAGATCGTACTTCGGAAAGACGTATATATACATCCAGGGCAATAAATGCACTGGTTGCGCAAGACGTTTATATACGCTGGTGGTACTTAAGAGGTTAAAGCTGTATTATAGGTTTAGCGTCAAAGTGTATTATTATTCAATTCAATAGATTGTTATTGTATGGATGCGATAAAAATTATGATTGAATTTTGGGTCGCATATTATTGGAAGTTTGAGAAGTACTGAATTAGAGTAAAAAGTATGGAGCGTTTTTGTATGGATAAATTTGTTTTAAATCTTGGAGGGAGAAGTTACATGATATCCCAGATCTTCCGAGAAGGCATGCAGTTACTGCCTCCAGGCTGAAAACTGTGTACGACAGTTTTGCGGGTCACCTATAAAGACTACACCTCCTTCTTTCTGGAAATTGTTTTCCGTACAGCGAAAATTTCATAATAAATGCTGAGCACCTAGAATTTAGCCCTGTTGTCTCTGGTAACATCTATGATAGATACTGGTGAATAAAGAATGCATTTACAAGCTCTGCAATCTGACTGACTTCCTGAATGTGATTAAGTGTCTTTGGGTTTGGGAACGGCTCCCCGTTCGAATGAAACCCGGTTTTTTAAAATCGATCGGTAAAATGGCTTTCAAGCCAAACAGGTCGGTTTTTTCAAGAATGTGTTTCATTTTTAAAAAAGAGTTACAGGAATTTCGTAAAACGAAGACCAAATTTAGATTCCTGGTCAAATTTCGAGTGAAATGGGTCACTTTGGTAAGTTTCTAGGGTACAAAAAAAAAATAGTGGTGGACATGTCACAGAAACAGACTATTGAAAGAGGGGACGAATCTCAAAGAAACAGTTGGGCATAACTTTTGAACTATTTGGAATTTCGACAAGCGCCGTAAATATTCGTGATCAGCGTTGAATTCTGTGCAAAAATAACTAAGTTTGGTAAGATTTGAAGGAAGACAAAAATTGACAGAAACGCACTGAAAAGAGATTGCTAGGAAACGTTGCAATTAAGCCCATTTGAAAGAAGAACGCTTCAAAAAGGGTACCCCAATTAAAACTTTTTTACTTTTTTTCGGTGTTTTTCTGATACTTGTCATAGAAATGCATTACCAAAGTACAATAACTCGAGTTCTAATAATCACAGGGTAATGTTTTAAGTGTCTTTGGGTTTGGGAACGCGTCCCCGTTCGAATGACACCCGGTTTTTTAAAATCGGTCGTTAAGTTGACTTTTAGGCAAAATACGTCGTTTTTTCAAGAAAGAGTTTCATTTTTTAAAAAAAGTTACAGGAATTTCATGAAACGGAGACCAGATTTAGATTCCTGTTCAAATTTCGGGTGAAATGGGTCATTTTGTGGTAAGTTTCTAGGGTTAAAAAAAAATAGTGGTGGGCATGACTGAAACAGACTATGGAAAGAGGGGACGAATTTCAAAGAAACAGTTTGGCATAACTTATGAACTAATTTTAATTTCGACAAGCACCATACATAATCGTCGTGATCAGCGTTGAATTCTGTGCTAGAAAAACTAAGTTTGGTGAGAACTGGCCGATTTTTTAAATTCGGTCGGTAAGCTGACTTTCAAGCAAAATAGGTCGATTTTTCAAGAAAGTGTTTCATTTTTAAAAAAAGTTACAGGAATTTCATGAAACGGAGACCAGATTTAGATTCCTGTTCAAATTTCGGGTGAAATGGGTCACTTTGGTAATATTCTAAGGTAAAAAAAAAAAATAGTGGTGGGCATGACTCTGAAACAGACTATTGAAAGGTGTGACGAATTTCAAAGAAACACTTGGGCATAACTTTTGAACTAATTGGAATTTCGACAATTGCCATACATATACGTGATCAGCGTTGAATTCTGTGCAAAAAAATAACTAAGTTTGGTAAGATTTGAAGGAAGACAAAAATTGACAGAAACGCACGGAAAAGAGATTGCTAGGAAACGTTGCAATTAAGCCCATTTGAAAGAGGAACGCTTCAAAAAGGATAATACCGCAATTAAATTTTTTTTACTATTTTTTTCGGTGATTTTCTGATCCCTTAATAGAACTGCATTTAAAAAGTGCAATAACTCGAGTTCTAATAATCGCAGGGTAATATTTTATGTGTCTTTGGGTTTGGGAACGGCTCCCCGTTCGAATGACACCTGGTTTTAGAAAATCGTTCGGTAAGTTGGCTTCGCAAATGGGTCGGTTTTTCAAGAAAGTGTTTCATTATTAAAAAAAAAATTACAGAAATTTTTGAAACGGAGACAGATTTAGATTCCTGGTCAAATTTGAGTGAAATGGGTCACTTTGGTAAGTTTCTGGGGTAACAAAAATAGTGGGCATGTCACTGAAACAGACTATTGATAGGGGACGAATCTCAAAGAAACAGTTGGCATAACCTTTTGAACAAATAAATTTTCGACAAGCGCCGTAAATATTCGTGATCAGCGAAAATTTCTGTGCAAAAATAAGTTTAGTAAGATTTGGGGGAAAGAAAAAAATTGACCCAAAAACGCACGGAAAAGAGATTTCTAGGAAACGTTTCAATTAAGCCCATTTAAAAGAAGAACGCTTCAAAAAATATTACCTGAATTAAAATTTTTTTTGTTTTTCGGTGTTTTTCTGATTTCCCATTAGAAATGCATTACCAAAGTCAATAACTCGAGTTCTAATAATCGCAGGGTAATGTTTTAAGTTTTCTTGGGTTTGGACGGCTCCCGTACAAATGACCAGTTTTTAAAATCGGTCGGTAAGTTGATTTTAAAAGGGCAAAATGGTCGTTTTTATAGAAAAGTGTTTCATTTTTTAAAAAAAAGTTACAGGAATTTCGTGAAAAGGAGACCAGATTTAGATTCCTGTTCAAATTTCGGGGGAAATGGGTCACTTTGGTAAGTTTCTGGGTTAAAAATATGGTGGGAAAGACTCTGAAACAAACTATTGAAAGAGGGACGAATTTAAAAACAGTTGGGCATAACTTATGAACTAATTTTAATTTCGAAAAGGGCGCCATACATATTCGTCGTGATCAGCGTTAAACCCAAAAGAAAACTAAGTTTGGTTTGAGAATTGCGGTTTTAAAATCGGTCCGTAAGTTGACTTTCAAGCAAAATAGGTCGTTTTTCAAGAAAGTATTTCAGTTTTTAAAAGAAGTTACAGGAAGTTCCTGAAACAGAGACCAGATTCAGATTCCTGTTCAAATTTCGGGTGAAATGGTTCACTTTGATAAGTTTCTAGGGTAAAAAAAAAATAGTTGTGGTCATGACTCTGAAAAAGGCTATTGAAATATGTTACGAATTTCAAAGAAACAGTTGGGCATAACTTATGATCTAATTGGAATTTCGAAGAGCACCATACATAGTCGTCGTGATCAGCGTTTAATCGTCAAAACTAAGTTGGGAAATTTTGGCCGGTTTCTTATAATCGGTCGGTAAGTTGGCTTTCAAGCCAAATAGGTCAGTTTTTTCAAGAAGGTGTTTCATTTTTTAAAAAAAGTTACAAGAATTTCGTGAAAAAGAGACAGGATTCAGATTCCTGGTCACTATTCGAGTGAAATGGGTCATTTTGGTAAGTTTCTAGGGTAAAAAAAATAGTGGTGGGCATGACTGAAAAAGACTATTGAAAGAGGGAACGAATTTCAAAGAAACAGTTGCATATAACTTTTGAACTAATTGGAATTTCGACAAGTGCCATACATATACGTGATCAGCGTTGAAATCTGTGCAAAAAAACTAAGTTTGGTAAGATTTGGAGGAAGGCAAAAAAATGACCCAAACGCACGGAAAAGAGATTGCTAGGAAACGTTGCAATTAAGCTCATTTGAAAGAGTAACGCTTCAAAAAGGATAATACTGCAATTAAAATTTTTTACTATTTTTTTCGGTGTTTTTCCGATACTTTAATAGAAATGCATTTTAAAAGTGCAATAACTCGAGTTCTAATAATCGCAGGGTAATATTTTAAGTGTCTTTGGGTTTGGGAACGGCTCCCCGTTCGAATGACACCCGGTGTTTTAAAATCGGTCGGTAAGTTAGCTTTCAAGCAAAATAGGTCGTTTTTCAAAAAGTGTTCTTTTTTAAAAGAGTTACGGGAATTTCATGAAACGGAGACCAGATTTAATTCCTGTTCAAATTTCGGGTGAAATGGGTCACTTTGGTAAGTTTCTAGGGTTAAAAAAATAGTGGTGGGCATGACTCTGAAACAGACTATAGAAAGAGAGGACGAATTTCAAAGAAACAGTTGGACATAACTTATGAACTAATTTTAATTTCGACAAGCGCCATACATATTCGTCGTGATCAGCTTTGAATTCTGTGTACGAAACACTAAGTTTGGTGAGAATTGGTCGGTTTTTTAAAATCGGTCGGTAAGTTGGCTTTCAAGCCAAATAGGTCGGTTTTTTCAAGAAGGTGTTTCATTTTTAAAAAAGGGTTACAGGAATTTCGTGAAACGAAGACCAGATTTAGATTCCTGGTCAAATTTCGAGTGAAATGGGTCATTTTGGTATGTTTCTAGGCTAAAAAAAAATAGTGTTGGGCATGACTCTGAAACAGACTATTAAAAGAGGGGACGAATTTCAAAAAAACAGTTGGATATAGCTTTTGAACTAATAGGAATTTCGACAATTTCCATACATATACGTGATCAGCGTTGAATTCTGTGCAAAAAAACTAAGTTTGGTAAGATTTGGAGGAAGACAAAAAAATGACCCAAACGCACGGAAAAGAGATTGCTAGGAAAAGTTTGCAATTAAGCCCATTTGAAAGAAGAACGCTTCAAAAAAAATAATAACCCAATTAAAACTTTTTTACTTTTTTTCGGTGCTTTTCTGATACTTGTCATAGAAATGCATTACCAAAGTGCAATAACTCGAGTTCTAATAATCGCAGGGTAATGTTTTATGTGTCTTCGGGTTTGGGAACGGCTGCCCGTTCAAATGACAACCGGTTTTTTAAAATTGGTCAGTAAGTTGACGTTCAGGCCAAATAGGTCATTTTTTCCAGAAACTGTTTAATTTTTAAAACACGTTTCAGGAATTTCGTAAAACGGAGACCAGATTTAGATTCCTGGTCGAATTTCGAGTAAAATTAGTCATTTTGGTAAGTTTCTAGGGTAAAAAAAAATAGTGGTGGGCATGACTCTGAAACAGACTATTGAATGAGGAGACGAATTTTAAAGCAACAGTTGGTCATAACTTTTGAACTAAATGTTATTTCGACAAGCGCGATACATATTCTTGATCAGCGTTGAATTCTGTGCAAGAAACACTAAGTTTGGTGTCAATTGGCCGAATTTTTAAATCGGTCGGTAAGATGGCTTTCAAGCCAAATAGGTCGGTTTTTTCAAGAAGGTGATTCATATTTAGAAAATGGTTACAGGAATTTCGTGAAACGGAGACCAGATTTAGATTCCTGGTTAAATTTCCAGTGAAATGGGTCATTTTGGTAAGTTTCTAGGGTAAAAAAAAAATAGATGGGCATGTCACTGAAATAGACTATTGAAAAAGGGGACGAATCTCAAAGAAACAGTTGGGCATAACTTTTGAACTAATTGGAATTTCGACAAGCGCCATACATATTCGTGATCAGCGTTGAATTCTGTGCAAACAAAACTAAGTTTGGTAAGATTGGAGGAAGACAAAAAAAATGAACCAAACGCAGAGAAAAGATTGCTAGGAAACGTTGCAATTAAGCCCATTTGAAAGAGGAACGCTTCAAAAAGGATAATGCCGCAATTAAAAAATTTTTACTATTTTTTCTGATCCTTTAATAGAAATGCATTTAAAAAGTTCAATAACTCGAGTTCTAATAATCGCAGGGTAATTTTTTATGTGTCTTTGGGCTTGGGAACGGCTCCCCGTTCGAATGACACCTGGTTTTTTAAAATCGGTCGGTAAGTTAGCTTTCAAGCCAAATAGGTCGGTTTTTTCAAGAAAGTGTTTCATTTTTAAAAAATAAGTTACAGGAATTTCGTGAAACGGAGACCAGATTTAGATTCCTGGTCAAATTTCGAGTAAAATGGGTCATTTTGGTAAGTTTCTAGGCTAAAAAAAAATAGTGGTGGGCATGACTCTGAAACAGACTATTGAAAGAGGGGACGAATTTCAGAGAACCAGTTGGATATAACTTTTGAACTAATTGGAATTTCGCCAAGTGCCATACATATACGTGATCAGCGTTGAATTCTGTGCAAAAAAACTAAGTTTGGTAAGATTTGAAGGAATACAAAAACAGGACCCAAATGCACGGAAAAGAGATTGCTAGGAAACGTTGCAATTAAGCCCATTTGAAAGAGGAACGCTTCAAAAGGAAAATCCCGCCCCAATAAAATTTTTTACTATTTTTCGGTGTTTTCTGATCCTTTAATGGAAAGGGATTTAAAAAGTGCAATAACTCGAGTTCTAATTATCGCAGGGTAATGTTTTATGTGTCTTCGGGTTTGGGAACGGCTCCTTGTTCAAATGACACCCGGTGTTTTAAAATCGGTTGGTAAGTTGACTTTCAAGCAAAATATGTCGTTTTTTCAAGAAATTGTTTGATTTTTTAAAACATTTAAAGAATTTCGTGAAACAGAGACCAGATTTAGTTTCCTGTTAAAATTTTATGAAAGGGGTCACTTTAAAAATTTATAAAAAAATGGGACTATTGAAAATAGTCTAGAAAGGGGACTAGCGAAAAAGAGAAGACTTTGAAAGAGGGACGAATCTGAAAAAAAAACATTTATAATTTTTTAAAAATTTGGGAATTTCGCAAGTGCCGTAAATATTCGTGACGGTTGAATTTCAAAAAATACTAATTTTGGTAAGTTTTGGAGGAAGTCAAATTAAAATTCACTTAAATGAGATTCGGGAAACGTTGAATTTAAAGCCCATTTAAAAAAAAGAACGCTTCGGATAATCCCCCAAATTAAAAACTTTTTACTTTTTTTTTTTTTTTTCTGATACTTGTCAAAAATGCATTCCCAAAAGGCAAAACCATTCTAAATCGCGGGAAATTTTTATATATGTCTTTGGGTTTTGGGAAAGGCTCCCGTTCAAATGACATCCCGGTTTTTTTAAAAAACTGGGGTTTTATTTCGCAAAAAAGGGCGGTTTATCAAGAAGGTGTTTCATTTTTAAAAAAACCTTCGGTTTTGAAACGGGGGAAATTTAATTCCTGGGCATTTTTAGGAAATGTGTCATTTTTTTAAATTTCTTTTGGGGAAAAAAAAAATAGGTGGGCCCGCCGAAACAGACTATTAAAGAGGACGGGGGGATCCAAAGAAACAGTTGGGGATAACTTTTAAAAATTGGGGAATTTGACGCCGTAAATATTCGTGATCAGGGTTTAATTCTGTGCAAAAAAAAAAACAAGTTTGGGAAGTTTGGGGGGAAGAAAAAATGCCCAAAAGCACGAAAACAGATTGATAGGAAAAGTTTCAATTTAAACCCCCTTTTTAAAAAAACGCTTCAAAAAGGAAAAACCCCAATTAAAGCTTTTTACTTTTTTTGGTGTTTTTTTTGATTTTATAAAAACTTTCCAAAGGAATAACCCCCGTGTTCTAATAATCGCGGGGGAATGTTTTAATGTTTTGGGTTTGGGAAAGGCTCCCCCTTCAAATGACCCGGTTTTTAAAAAACGGTCGGTAAGTTGACTTTAAAGAAAAATAGGTCGTTTTTTTAGAGAAAGTGTTTCATTTTTAAAATTACAAATTTCCAAAAAGGAGACCAGATTGATTCGTTAAAAGTGAAAAAGGGCCATTGGTAAGTTACTGGGGGTTAAAAATAGTAGTGGGAAGACTCTGAAACAGACTATTGAACGAGGGACGAATTTCAAAGAAACAGTTGGGATATTTTATGAACTAATTTTAACAAAGGCCCCATCATATTCAAGGGTTGCTTAAATTTTATCAAAAAAAACTAAGTTTTAAATTTGGGGGATGAAAAAAAAAATGCCCCAAACGCACGGAAAGGTTTGTAGGAAAAGTTACAATTAAGCCCATTTAAAAGAAAACGAAAAGGGAAAATACCGAATTAAAATTTCTTTATATTTTTTTGTTTTTCTGATACTTTTCATAGAAATGCATTTAAAAAAATAATAACTCGAGTTTTAAAATGCAGGGGAATGTTTTTTTGTCTTTGGGTTTGGGGGCGGTTGTTTGAATGAACCGGTTTTTAAAAACGGTGGTAAGTTTTTAAGCCAAATAGGTCAGTTTTTTTAAGAAAGTGTTTCATTATAAGAAAACAGTTACAGAAATTTTTGTGAAACGGGGACCCGATTTAGATTCCCGGTTAAAGTTTTAGTGAAATGGGGTTTTTGAAGTTTCTAGGAAAAAAAAAGTTGGGCATGACTCTGAAAAAGGCTATTGAAAGAGGTTACGAATTTCAAAGAAACAGTTTGGGCATAACATGATCTAATTAATTTGACAACACCCTTTGTATAGGTTGAATTCTGACGAAAAACTAATGGGGAATGGTGGGTTTTTAAAAAAGGTCGGTAAGTTGGTTTCCCCAAAAAGGTCGGTTTTTTGAAGGTGTTTCATTTTTTTTAAAAGGGTTACAGGAATTTCAGAAACAAAAACCAGATTTATTCCTGGGCAAATTTCGAGTGAAATGGGGGCATTTTGGGAAGTTTCATCTAAAAATGGTGGGATGACTCTGAAACAGACATTAAAGAGGGGGCGAATTTTAAAAAAAGTTGGATATAACTTTTTAACTAATTGAATTTCGACATTTGCCATACATATACGGATCAGGGTTTAATTCTGTGCAAAAACTAAGTTTGG
>BMAV01010815.1:0-20423 GCA_019973955.1 Trichonephila inaurata madagascariensis | reverse complement strand
GATTTGGGCGGTTTCCAAAAAAGCCTTTTTTAGTGTTAAAAGCTTTGTTTAGTGGGGTTTAAAAAACCTTACTTACTTTTCTTGAACCAAAATTTTGTTTTTTCAAATTCACCTTTGTTTTTGCTTTTTTTTTAAAAAAGATCAAATTTAAAAAAATTTAAAATTTTATTTTCAAAATTTTAAATGTTTTTATTTTTCCAGTTAAAAGGGTATAATTTTCTTTTTTAAATTTGGGAAAAAGGCGGTATGTGAAACAATAAACTGTGTTCTAAAATTTTTTAATTAATTCCAAATATCGTTATTAAAAAGTCAGTGATTTGTGCTCATCATGGAACATTTACTTTTATTTAGTACATCGTTTTTTTAAGGCATGGATGTATAATTTTTGATCAAAAATTTAATTTTATCATTTTTTTTAAAAGATTTTCGTATATTGTATTTTCTGATTTATGTCTTTCTATATTTTATGAAAGTTATGCCTAGTACATTTTCAAATAAAGCTTTTTGGTAGATTTAATAAATATTGCTTTAGGTATTTGATTTAGAATGACATATTGGAATTTTTTTATCTCATTTTTTTTTAATTTTACTTTCAAAGTTATAGTTAATGTGGAATAAATTATTATGCCTGGTTTTATTTTTGTTTGTAATTTTTTAAATTGGATAATGTAAATTTTACTTCTTTTTTTTTGTGTGAATTTATGAAGTTAAGGAAAATTATTAAAATGTAGCAGTAAAAAAAAATTAACCGTAACTTGAAATAAAAAACTTACTTAGATATTCAAGGGTTAATTGACTAGCTGCATGTCCTGGCATTGCACAGGCTCTTACAGGGGACCTCCTAGATGTGTAGGAGGAATGATCTAGGAAGTTCTCAACATCTAAGGATGGGGATGAGTTGAAACAGATGGTCTTTTGGGGCCCAAAAGGTTTATCCCCGCTTTTGTAAAATGGTGTTTTTTAAATTTTTTTTAAAACGATTTTAATTAAATTTTTGGGAAACTTTACAACCCCGATTCAAACACAGGAAATATTTAAACAAGAAATGTAAGAAAAATACAACATCTATATTAACACTTGCAAACAGAGAAACTGACGAAAAACACAAACAATTTTTTAAACCCAAATCTTCAATCTAAAAGCAGGATCTAAAGATAATATTATTTCATCACGGAAAAAGGTTTCTTGAAGTTTCCTTAAATAAAAAGTCATTAATAATTAATTAAGAGATTTTTGAAAAAATCGTAAAAACTTTTGACATTTATTTTTTAAATGACTGATTCTAAAAGAGAAAAGCATGATCGTTTTTAGTGTAGAATATCAATTCATTAACGCGAAACAAAATTCAAAGGAAACTATTTAAAAATCATTTTCATAAAAATGTATCGATTTTAACTCATTCAAAAAAAATATTATTTTGTAAAAAAAAATTATACCGTATCGTGGCAGAAAAAATGATCTTTCCGATTCTGTAATTACTTTTTGTCTGAGTTTGATGACAAGAATAAGATAGCATTTTTTTAAACATAAGGAAAGTTGGAACTTCACTTCCCTGAAGTGGAACTGACATTCGGCAGAATAATAAAAACTTAAAAACAATTTATGCATTTTAAAATTTTTAATTAATAAATTTTTAACTGTAATATCGGAATATAAATGGTCCAAACGGCTTCCCTGGATCATCATTTCCTGTCTTTCGGTACATTCGGCGAAATTCTGTGTGTTGTGGTTCGTAAGAAGATAGACGCATTAAGCATAGATAGATTTGTTTACCTTCGAATTTTAATAGTGTAGACTAGCTGCATGGCCCGGGTTGCACGGGCTTCTCTACTTTATAAATTCTCCTTTCCCTTTACAAATCAGCACTTCTAATACTCCTTTCAAAATGACTTTCACTCCCCTCCCGCTTTTTCTCGGGCTTTTATTGAATGTACAATTTAAAAGTCCCTGTTTCGAAAATTTTTCGAATCTTTTCTTTTCAGACAGCTTTATTTCCCCTGATTTTGCACGAACATTTTTAAATGCATAACATTTGTCATGGAAATTCCCCTTTCGCTATCAGCCGTTCCTGTTATGTTTGTGTAATTTCTATATTAGCGTCGTTACAAAATTCGCGTAGTAATTTCCCACAATTAATTATTACTGCCCTTTTAAAATTTAGGCTACCGCTGTAGACCTACTGTTGAATCTGTCGAGAGTTTAAACGTCCTAGCGTTGGTTTTGTGACGTATTGGACAGGTAGCGTGCAATTAACGTCACAGCCAAATGTAGCTATTAAAGAAAAATTTATTTTCTCAAGAAATTAATTATCATTGATGCAACAAAGTAAAGTCACTGTGCATTCAGTCTTTTCAATGGGGGAGATCAATTACTTCACAGCACTGTTTTGGCCGACGTACACTTGCCCATATTTCTAAGAAGTTGGTTAAAAAAACCTCATCGCCACCGGGTTCATTATTTTCCCTCCCCAGGAAAAACCGTTTCGGACTTCAACCGCCCCGCCCCAACCGATATCACTGCGTCTCTGACCCCTGCGTCTTCCTTCTGTTCTTAAGCTCCCTGGTTCCCCTCTCTCCCCTTCCTCTTCCCTAAAAACCTTTTAAAAACTGGGGGTGGGTCCAAAACACGCCCATCGTCCCCTTATCTTGCCGAGCACCGGGTCCCCCGGCCCTTAGTCCTATTTCGGAACACACTTTTGCCTTTGGGGGGAATGTAAATGCGCCAACTTTTGTAACATATGGTCACTTATCCCCCCCCTTTTGTTTCTTAAATCCATTATCCCCCATCTGCCTGGTAAGTGTTCTTCAGCGGGCTTCCCTTGTCGCTCGGTGGGCTCTCCTATTGTCCTTAGCTTTCACCCCCCCGATGTCAAACAAAAAACAATGACCTTACGGCCGGCTATTCTTACCACCCCTCTAGGTATTTTTGCTGAATAAAGGGGGGGGGGGGACTTAACAAAACGTTACAACCCCCCCTGAAAGGTCTATTTCACTGGACTGCTCTGGCCCCAGGCTGGTTAGTTCTTAAAATTTCCCAAGAAAGAAGGTCTTATCAATGGCCTGAATAGGACCAATAAGTAACAAATACATCATAAAGTAAAATAATAAAAAATTCCCATAAAACGTACACTTTAAAAAAAAATTTAAATTCAAATTTTGGTTTTTTTCCTTTTAAAAAGCTCCATCTCACTTTAAAGAAGATATTTTAAAAAATGCAGACAAATCTAATACGTTAAATGAAACTTTTACAAAAACATCTTGAAACCTTTACTAGGAAAAAAAAAGGACTAATCCATAATTTTCCAAAACACCGAAACTCAACAAATTAAAAAAAAAATTAAAATTCCCCCGAGAAAACCCAAAATTCTTATACCCATCTCTTATTCCAAACGACATTAAAAAAAAACAACAAAAAAAAAACCCCTATAAATTGAAGTTTTGCAAACGACATTAATTAATTTTTTTTTTAAAGGTTTTTTGATTTTTTTAAATTAAAGTTAATATTTTTTCTGTCTAACATTCTCCCGCCTTCAACAAGTTATTCACAATTCATGGGGATTTTCTTATTACTTTGGGGAAAAAGGCACTTTTAAATTGAAAAATAAATTAACAGCTCTGAAATGAAATTTAAATAAACTTTTTTATGTACAAACAAACTTTCCCCCGGCTCTAATTTACCTTTGGTCGGGATTGTTTTTGCTAAACCTTCTAAAAAAAAAGTCAATTACCGTTTTTTTAAAATTTTCATCAAGATGTGTAGATCGACCATTCGGATACATCAAAATTATCTCAAAACCTGAAGGTCGTTAAATTGCATCCCGAAGAGCATACAAAAGGCATAACGCATGCGGCATACTTCGGATAACTCAACATGAGTGAATTACGAAAATACTACTAAAACAATCCGTGACCCCGATGCCCTTTCACAAAAACCCTTTTATTTTTTAACAAAGTAAAACTTGGGTCGTGTCACCGGTTCAAATTCCCCCTTTAATACGCGGGTACGGGTTCAGTTCACTCTTAACAAACGGGGGGCAGAGTTCGTTTTGGACTGCCGCATTTGTTTACACCAAATCTGAAAAATATTCAGTTTTCCTCTATCGTATTAACTGCTATTGGATATATAACCGTTTCGTTTAAAACGGTTTTCCCGTATTTAATTAATATCCTTCTTCCCTTAAAGAAATCGCGCCCGGATCTGGAGGAAAAACCCTTTTTTTGGGGTTAACCATTCTTAAATAGTTAATTCGATCAGGCGGTAATCTAAAATACAGTTGACTTTTCCCTTAAAATACCCTGAAAGTCAAAATCCATAAATAGCTTTACCGGATAGAGAATTTCGGAATCTTCACTATTCCCTCCGAGCTATTCTCCATAACCAAATTTACCAATTCCAGCTTCCTACGGTACATTTTTATCAAATCAAGACGATAAATGGTACTGCGATCTCTTTTTCCGGGTAAATCTATCTCGAAATTAAATTCTGAACTACCGCTAGACCTATTATCCGTCCCTAAACTATTCTTATCAATCTCCTGTGATTTTGAGAGAGGCAACCGCATTGTTAACTCATCTCCCAAAACTTCTCGCACATCTGCCTTACACATGTTTTCTTTTTCCCAATTTAACTGCCCTGCCATCCTACCGATTGGGATTTCGAAAACGTTCACGATGCACTGTTAACTGCTTTTCAGACCATTAACGTCACAATAGTATCCCTTTTCTCATCATCTACTCTCACAAATTAATCTTTCAGAGGTTGCCAATCCCTTATCCACTATCAATTCTAAAGAACCAACTCCTATGCCCTCAGGATTTATTACCACTGTGCACACATCGCCACAGCTCTAACACTTTCTCTACCTGCACTTGACCCCCTTTCCTTTCACATCACTAATTCTATTCACAGTGATTCCTTTTCCTTCTTCAATCTTTGACCTTTTATTTTTTCTTCTGTTCTTATCTATATTACTTCAGACGGGGAGAGGGAAACGTTCGTGCATCTCACTGGGTGGTCACAATTCTCCTTTTCAAAATCACAAGACATGGCATCATCCACGCTTTTATTAACTACCTGGTTAATTAACGGCCTACACTTACTAACCGGTTGACTAACTTCTGCGGTGCGGTTTCCTGACAAATAACAAACATTTGCAAGATTGTTCTTTTTATCCCCTGCATTCATATTAAAAACTCTTGTTCTTTTAACTTATTTCTGAGTTGAACTTTCAGACGTTCTAACCCCAATTCTCTCATTTGTTTACGCTCTTCAAATTCCCAATTTTCTCGCCTTTCTTCCAAAATACCCTCCAACAAACATTTAACTGACTCTTCATTATAATAGTCACTTTAACGAATTCTCCTCTTAAATTCTAACTTGGGTAAAGTAATATCGACTCCACCACTAATTCTTTCGCAACCTCTAACAATACTTTTCTTTGTCTTAACAGAAACGCCGTGATGCACTAATAAACACAAACCAAATTTAAGCTTAATCGTCACAAAAATTATACACTGACTCTCACATTCTTCTTTTAATTTTTTTTTTTTCAAAAACTCTACATTAAGTATATTTTACTGTTCAAGTATTTTTATTTAACAAAGAGAAATACTCAATACATAACAGTCACTCAAAATCCTAATGGTAAAGCTCAGAAGAGCTAGGTACTCTACTCTGGTCATCCGCCCAACGATATTTGATTTGGAATTTAAGATGTGCGAATAAGGTTGAGTGCAATTTATATTTAGTAAAAATTTTAAAAAATCCTTTTTTTAAAAAAATTTTTAGTGACTTTGTTTGTCTAAGCACCATAAATCATATTTTACAGGTCAAAGAATTTGAGCAATAAGCATTAAGGAAGTTTAAACTTAAGGAATTAATTTGATAACGGGGGAAAAAAAGGCCAAGTGCTGTTTTTTTTTCGGAATGAAATCAATACGGGGGTAAATAATTTTTGTACACAATAATTTAAAAGAATTGTTTTGAAATCATTGAAATGTTTTTCAAAAAAAAAATATAGGAAAAGTTGAGAATAACCTAGATCGATCAATGAATAATAATTGAAAAAAAATAAAAGAACAACAATATATTTGATATATATATATATATAATCTTTAATATTATTTTTTGTAATTATATATAATATTATATAGTACGATTTTTTTAACGGTTTTAAAAATAATCATATAAATTTTAAAAATTTTTTTTTTTTATTAAAAGAATAATTCATTGTAAAAAATAAAAATAATGAATAAGAACTCGCAATACATAATATCAATAAACATAAGAATGAAAAAAAACAAAATAAAAAAAATAATTTTTAAATAAATAATAATTTTATAAATAAAAACAAGATATATGTAATAATGTTATAAATAAATGCTAAAAGAAACAATTATAAATAAAAATATTATATGATGATTACACATAGAATAATTGCATTTTTCATTATGAATAAAATAATTACATAATGTATTTTAAAAAATTTAGAATATCAATTACAAAGTAGTGAAAGTTGAATATGAAACTTGACGAAAGTTCCCAACGTGTATCATCGAACAAAAAACGTAAAAAAAAAACTTTTTAAAACGAAAATAAACTTTTATAGCAATTTTAAAAAAGCACAACATTTTTTTTAAAAAAAAATATTCTAGTACTCACTCATTTTGAAATATCCATATTCGAAAGTAGCCCAGAACTAAGTGGTGAATTTTAACGTCGCACTGTTCAGCTCAGAGGGTTTTTGGCGAGGGACCCGAATTTTGAACCATGGTCGGACGGGGACCACCGAGCTGGCCCCCCTCCCAACACCACACCAACGGGAGGACGTTTCAGTTCCCCGACAGATTTAACGGCACCCTGCCCTACGGGGGTTTTAGTGGCGGGGCTCCGAATTGACATCCTGCCTGGTCCGATACCTTAACCACTGGGCTACCGCAGCCCCACCCCGAACTAAACACGAAGACGCAAATAGAAAAATTAAACTGAAAATGGTTAAATTTTTAAAAAATATCGTCTAAATTAAAAAAGGGTTATAGCGGGGGAAAAAAAGAAGAAAGTTTTTTTAAAAACGTTATCCTCATGGCAACCACATCGACAGACGATAAAAAAATTAGGCTAACCATTTGAATATTATGCCCATCTTGGGGAAAATAAACAAACAAAGTTATTACCCTGATATCAAATTGCACAAAGGGGAAAATGGTCTTGGTGTTGCCCTTTTTTTGGGAAAAATTTGAATTAGAACTTATAAGATTTACTGTAATTTTGAATATGATCAGCACATTATGTGGGGTTATTGTCTTATATTACTTTTTTGGCAATTTTAATGAAATATATTACTCAAATTTGGAGTTGATTCCTCAAATGTGACAGTTGTACCTGACATTTTCAAACCACATGCATAATCTAAATAATAAATTAAAGTTCTCTTTTTTTGTGTGCTCCCATGATTGTTATTCTTGTGTTCTCTTTTGTTTCTATTTTCCTTTAATTCCTATTACACTCTAATAAAACTGGAAGCTAAAACAAAGAAACGCCCGTGTTTTCTTTCTCTTTCTATTCTAGTATTCGATTTTTGTTTCCTCTCTCTCTACTTTCTTATATCAAAAAATCTCAGTTCACTGAGTAATTTACTGAGAATGTTTATTTTTTTAATTTAGCAAAAAAAGTATTTGAAATTGATTATTAAATGGCAAGATGATGGAAATTACGTCAAATTTGTCATCTCAGAATCTGAGCTTATGCATGAAACATAAGTGCAATACTTTTATCTTTTAGTTTTGTAAAAATTGGTACTTGCGTATTATCGTAACAATCGCCAATAACTCACCAAGTTGTCAACACTGATTTCTTATGTGTCCTACGTGCTGAATCGGCAACCAGGTGATTCCTTTCATATAATGTTGCCAGAAGGTTTTGCAATAATACATAAGTACCCAAAAATTGATCAATTAATTATTACCATAACGTATTCATGCTCTGAATTTGTTTTTGATAGGAAATGAACTTTATGTACACGTTTCTTTTTTCTCCTAGTCATAAAATTTATTTCTGCTTTCACTCTAAATATATTTTATTTTTCATTACCTTAATAATCACTATAAGTTATTTTGGCTAAAGTGTAGTATGGGGAGCTTTTTGTCGATGTCAATTTCTTTTGCCGACCAAAATCGATTACCAAGCTGCTTCACATAGCAATATGTGTCCGGAAGACATAATGAATTCGTTATCTCGCCATGATATCTATATAAAAATGGCCAAATCCAAAGCACCCTCTCCCCCCTCCCCAATACTACACTTGAGCCGTTATTTTTAACATCTTGTGTTTCTTTGGATTTGTAAAACCTATTGAGGTTGCAATGAAGGTATTTCTTATGGTAGCAACTAGGGATTGCAATATTGGACTTACAGGTATTCACAATACCAGTAGTCGGTGTTTTTTAAATCTTAATACCAGTTGTAAAACCGGTAGTAGAAATTTTAGAAAGAGTAAGAAAACACAGGTGTTTCTCTGTTTTATTTGCTAGTTTTTTTAGGGTAAAACTAAAAAAATTTTTAAAAATTATAAACAAAAAAAAAATCACAGAAAAAAGTAAAGGAACATCTTATTTAAGTCAAAAAAATTAAAAAAATCCATTCGTCTTTACTATTACTAATTTTTGAAAGGGATCTTAAAATAAAAAATGCATCATTTGTACTGTCATTAATTTGGGATAGAATTTTTTTGCAAAAATTTCCCTGCTGTTGAAAACGTTCTTCCGGCATCCCCTAGTTGTCTCGGGAATGGATATAACTGGTTTTGTTTTAATGTATTTTGGGTTTTTTGAAATTTCTTTATTACCCATAATTTAATTTTTTTCAAGAGTAATTCCTTTTCCTTATCGAAAATTATTCATCATCATCTTCGATAAAATTGTAAAGTATATTGGTTTTGGAATTGCGAATACCTATTTTACCAAAGTTCTTTTCTTATAGGATTAATCAATGTTGTTGGATTTTTAAAACCTCTGGTGGATACTGATTTTTTGAATTTATTATAAGTGCAAAACACTTGAAATGGCAAAAAATCTAATGCTGTCATTTTACATATAATTTCATCTAAATTTTCTTTATTTTCAAAATAATCTAAAATTCTTGATGGTTTTGGCTTAGAAACTGTGCTTAAATTTGTATCCTCATCGCAATTAGATTATTTCCTCTTTAACAAATTTATATCATGTTTCATTTTTAAATGCTTACGGAGTCCGTTTCTTACTTCCTCCATTCATTTTAATAACTCTTGAACATTTTTTACACTGTGCCACCATATTCTTTTCATTATATAAAAAATGAAAACTAAGACAAAGTATTATCAACTGAATTTTTATGTTTTTTAAAGTTAATCTTATTTATTGTTTTTTTGAGTATGTATACATATAATGAATCTGAAAAATATTTTGATCCCTAAAGTATGACATGCAAATACAATGTGAAAAAGAAACTCACAAATTTAAATATATTGAAATGTTATGCACTTTCTTCACTACTACAACCTTGTTTTCACACATGTGAATATCGGACTATGAATCTTATGCAAGTGCAGTATCCCTCTGAGGATAGGTAATTCTTATATTTTTTCATTTCTCTTAATTACACGATGCAACTTTATATTAACAGTCTAATTAATTTTGCCCTTTAAGGAGACATAAAAAAAATAATGTATACTATTTAGCTATGTTGGCGATCCCTAAGTGGAGACAATTTTAAAAATTCCTAGTAAATACTGAAAAAAAAATTTAACTTGCAAATACAGGTGTTTTAAAATTGTACTAATGGCTCGAAATACTGGTATTTGGTATACCGATATTGCAATCTCTAGTAGCAATATAGCTATATTCAAACAAAATATATACATAATGAAATCAAAAGTGTTGAATACAGAATATAAATTCCACTTTAAAAAAATAAAAACTCTTATCGAATAACTGGTTAAAAAGTTATAATAACTGTGGTTATGGCGTAGGACCTATTACATTAATTAAAATGTATTATAAATATTTTAACTTCCAAATTTAAGCACTTTTGAAGATTTATCATTTGTGAAATGTTTGTCATTTTTTTTTTTTAAAGTAAGGCAGTAATGTGTTGTAAGAAAGGAAATGTGTATTTTCATATTTTAAATAGCTTTTGATTAAAAACATTTGTATTTCTTCAACAACAGAATTGATAGCATTTTAAATGTTTTGCTAGATTTCAATTAAATTTAAAGGGTGCTTGCATATTAGTGTCACCTCAGCCAAACTGGCACCATGCGAGTCTGTCCATTTTCAACTGAAGTCTGTGACCGATTGGTTTCCTTCTTATGAAACATAATAGAAACATTTTGTTGGTTTGATATCGTAGCTCAATTAACATGGTGACAATTCTACAACGGTGATGATAAGTACCTTTTAAAATTATTGAATCATTACGCTTTTTAAATATTTTGTATGGTATGCATTAATCCCCATTTATGTTAAGAATGACGTGTTACATCTCTCACAATTAATTAAAACATGTAGAATCTTCTGAATTAGATCTTTCATTATAAATATACTTGGATGGGATATACTTTTGGGAGAAAACTGAATATATCATATCACAATAATTTATAATAGCAGTAGAAGAGAGATTATTAGGGAGCTAAGATATATTTATAAATTAAGAAAATGAAATGAGATCGCTACCTCTCCCTCTCTCAACAGGATTTAACTCAATGAATTTTGATTTTTTATAGGAACTGATTCTATGCTTTAGACAAATGTTGTTTTTAGTTTTCAGGGAAAATTTAATGTCTGGAGGAAAAAGAAAAGATTCATTATCTTCAGCACAAAATGATTGTTACATTTTACAATAAAGATTATGAATAGAAAAGGATATTTTATACAACTTCCCCCTTATATATATAAAAGAAATTCTACTTGCCTAAATTAAATTAAAAGTTACCACTAATCACATGCTCTTCTATTTGTAAAAAAATATTCCTAAACTTACACTAGAATAATAAATAATACAAAAATTTTACGCATAATGTGCGCAAATTTTAACCCGCAAAGTTTAAAATGCCAGTATTGTATAGAATGCCTAGGCATTGTATAGAATGGATGTTTATAGACAAAATATGAAATATGAGAATTATTTCAAACTTTGCCTAGGCATTCGATAGAATGACCCTAGCTATGTAAAGTATGAAAAAGGTCATGACAAAGCTATTATATCAATGATGTACATTTTCCTTAAAATTACAAATGTTTTTCTGAAAAACTAGTCTAAATGCCATTAAAAAAATTGTTCAAGCTACATTAAGGGAAATAAAAGTTGTACCAAACAAAACTTATGTCTTTCTTATTCTCTTCCATGTCCAATAGCCAATAAACTTCATGAAGTACATAAGGTAACTCAAAATCTGTGACTTAATGCTGAATATCAGTGCTTCCAACCTTTTTATCCCTGTAGACCGGTTAACGTTTGATAATTTTACCATGGCCCGTGCTGAAGATGAGACTTTGATTGTTTTTATTTTAAATTGTTTTGATTTAATAGTTTTAATTTAATTATATATTTTTAGCATGCTTCAGAATAAAATTCAGTTACACCAAAAATGAATATAAAGTGGTTTTACATTAAATGTAAAGTGGAGAGTCACACATACATGAGAGAAATGCATTCTAGTAAATAAAATGGAAATAATTTAATGCTTTTTAAATGGTCTGATACCATTTGATTCACAGACCGATTGTTGGGGACTACTGCTATATAATAGTCTTTTTTAACAAGTTAAATGAGTTTACTTTTATTTTCCACAAACATCACATCATAGCTATTCTGCAACCAATAGTCCCTGCGTTCCTTAGTAGTCATTTTTGTGCTACAGTTATTAACTTCTAGTAAATAGTTTAACTTTTTGAAAAAATTGGTATTTTTTTTTACTTTTATTTTCCATCATTAACTCTAATTTTGGGCAGCTCATCGTAGAATAGTTGCTTCATGTCTAATGACCATGACTACTTCTCCACCACTACAGCTTGCTCTTTCATTTTCATGCAGTACAGGAAAAAACCAATTCTTTTTTAAACAAGTTAAAATAAAATTGAATACTTTAACACTCCCAAAAATAACTTGCGAAGTGCAACTAACAAATTCAAAGCCCGAGGTTTGCATTATAAAGTCTCGTGCCTTGCCACGCAGTATTCAAAATGAATTGGAGATGCATTTCATGCTTTGCCGGTTTCTCATTAGGCATTCCATAGAATGCTTAGACAATGTTTGAAATATGAATCATTTTGTACATTGTCAATTAGTTTTAGCTTAGGCATTCTATAAAATGCCAGATTTCATTCTTTGCCAGAGACATTTATATATATATTAATAGCATTAAAAATAATTTCATTAGCTATGTGCTGTGAGAAAAGATGTTTTGACTTTTATAGAACCATGGTTGTGAATTTAAAATCATGGACCATCAATCTTCAAATGCTATCATTTCTTCTAAAGTAACAAAAATTATCTCCAAGCAAAATGCAAAAAAATTAATGATACTTTAGAAATAAACTATATGTAACTTATTCACAGACTCAGTTTTAAAATTTCAGGTGCATGGTATTTTCCTAATTTTGAAACATATACTTCATTTGTTTTCTCTTCTGTGTGAATATATATTTTATCAATTTTGTAATTGACATCAGAAATTTTTTGAGAATTTTATGTAGACCACTAAACTTTGGAGAAAGTTTTCTTGTAGTTAGATATTTGTATTGGTAGTTTATAGCTGAGTAATTAAGACTAACTTGCATTCATCAATTTAGCCTCGTAAGGTATTTTAATTTCTTTCGTGATACAGTTTTGTTTTCTCAACTGCTATTTTTCTAGTTTTTTTCCTTGGCAAGTGTAATGTACCATAAGTTGAATATGCTAATGTGAAATCAATTATGGAGTGAAGTGTTAAGTTTTATTCTTGAGTTACTTTTAAATAATTAGGACCATGGGACATTTCTAGTAGATTCATTAGCTTGACAATTTAAATGTATGACTATTGTCTGTGGTCCAACTTCTCAACCTTACCATTATCTTCTGCTCTATGAGATGTTGTTAATGATTTTTTAATGCTATTAAAAATATTTTTTAAAAGAGAGATGTGCAAGTTTCATTCCTAGCACTTAAATATTTTAAGGTACCTTAATCTGAAAATTTTTGAGTTAGGAAACTAGTGCAAGTTCCTATAGTAATTAATTGTAATACAAATCTGCTTATCCATCTGTTAGGATGATTGACATTGAAAGTAGATTATTTTTCAGTGTGGGTATATGAGAGATAAAATAGGCATCTTTTTCTGGAGATTGATCCTGGTGTCCATTACAAGGTTTATCGCCAACAGAACTCTCCTTTTTCCCAGTGCCTTTAAATGAAAACTCATTTGGTAATACCCTACTGTAATTATTGGGTTTCTTCCCCCTTTTAAACACATTTTAAATTGAATATTTCACTTCAACAACTGTCGCTTAAAGTTTTTTTAAACCAAAAAATAAACATTGATTGCGTGATTTAAAAGATTTTTTAACCATGAATTTAAAATTGTTTTGTAACTTGAAATTTGCTTACATTTCATCTTAAAAAAAAAAATTAAATTACAAAGCATCAAAAAAAAAGTATAATGTACTGAATTTTTGAATTGAATCATTTTAATTTTGTTTTTGGGATGATTGCCCCATGGATTCAGTGAAAAAATTTGAAGCATTTTATGTCATGTTTGTCTAGTTTAAGGAAAGATATATATTCATTTATGTAAATGCATACTGTTTAAAATACGATATTTTTCTTCTCAATATACCCCCTTTTGAGCTTTCTTGTTTAAATAATTTATGTAATATCACTTCATTCTCAGCTAATCTTTTTTAGATTCTGATATTTGATTAATGTCTTTTTGGGGGAAAGATTGCTGGGTACCCTTTTGGGAAAAATGGCAAATGGGAAAACCCTCTGAAGGAAATTATATAGGGAACAAAATTTTGGTGGGGGAAACTCAGGAACAATATATATTTTCTCTGGGAAAATTTTAAAAGAAATTTCATTAAAATTTAATGATTGTGTGTTGTGTGAATGGTATGCTGTGAATTAAGAATGCACAAAGATTCTCAAAGCTTTAGAATAGACACAATAAGGATTTTGAGGAAAAAAAATTTTTAAACATGGAATGTTTTACTGAAGTCTTTTGTTTTCAATAAAAGTTTATAATAATGTTTATGAAGTTAAAGTAGAAATATTTCCAATTCTCAGCTATTAAATTATCATTCACTTTCAGAGAACAGCACTATTGTAAAGACAATATTTCTTAAGCTGAAGAAAGAATCCGACACATTCAGCTAAAAGTGTCAATATATATATATATATATTTTTATTCAAAGGATCACATTTTACAATATGGCCCATTTCTAGGATTCTACAAATTTTTCAGTAGTATTCTCTTTCTCTCATAGTAGTAATTTAAAAAAGCATTGACTTATTCATAACAGGAAAAAGCCTCATGTTTGTGACGTATGTAGTAAAGGTTTCTCTCATAGTAGTAATTTAAAAAGCATTTGCTTGTTCATACCAAGGAAAAGCCTCATATTTGTGAAATATGTACCATGGCTTTCTCTTTAAAGTGTAATTTAAAAGATCATTTTCTTATTCATACCAAGGAAAAGCCTCATCTTTGCAAAATATGCAACAGAACTTTCTCTCGTAGTGGTACATTAAGGCAACATTTGCTTATTCATACAAAGGAAAAGCCTCATGTTTGCGAAATATGAATAAAGCTTTCTCTCGTAGTGGTACATTAAGGCAACATTTGCTTATTCATACCAAGGAAAAGCCTTATGTTTGTGAAGTATGCAACAAAGCTTTCTCTCGTAATGGTAGTTTAAAAGATCATTTGCTTATTCATACCAAGGAAAAGCCTCATGTTTGTGAAGTATGTAGCAAAGCTTTCTCGCGTTTTTGGAGTTTAAAAGATCATTTGCGTATTCATACCAAGGAAAAGCCTCATGTTTGCGAAATATGCAGCAAAGCTTTCTCTCATAGGGGTGATTTAAAAAAGCATTTCCATATTCATACCAAGGAAAAGCCTCATGTTTGCGAAATATGCAACAAAGCTTTCTCTCATAGGGGTGATTTAAAAAGCATTTCCATATTCATACCAAGGAAAAGCCTCATCTTTGCAAAATATGCAACAGAGCTTTCTCTCGTAGTGGTACATTAAGCCAACATTTGCTTATTCATACCAAGGAGAAGCCTCATGTTTGTGTAGTGTGCAACAAAGCTTTCTCTAAAAGTGACACATTAAAAGTTCATTTGCTTATTCATTCCAAGGAAAAGCCTCATGTTTGTATGGTATGTAGCAAAGCTTTCTCTCGTATTGGTAATTTAAAAGATCATTTGCTTATTCATACTAAGGAAAAGCCTCATGTTTGAAATATGCAACAAAGCTTTCTCTCATAGTGGTACATTAAGGAAACATTTGCTTATTCATACCAAGGAAAAGCCTCATGTTTGTGAAGTATGCAACAAAGCTTTCTCTCAACGTAGCGCATTAAAAGTTCATTTGCTGCATCATACGAAGGAAAAGCCTCATGTTTGTGAAGTATGCAACAAAGGTTTCTCTCTTTGTTTTAATTTAAAAGGCATTTGCTTATTCATACCAAGGAGAATCCTCATGTTTGTGAAGTATGCAACTAAACTTTCTCTCAAAGTGGCGCATTAAAAGTTCATTTGCTTATTCATACGAAGGAAAAGCCTCATGTTTGTGAAGTGTGCAACAAAGGTTTCTCTCATTGTTTTAATTTAAAAAGCCATTTGCTTGTTCATAAGAAGTAAAAGTCTCCTGTTTGTGAAGTATGCAACAAAGGTTCCCCTCATTGTGGTTATTTAAAAAGACATTTGCTGGTTCATAGCAAAGGAAAAGCCTCGTGTTTGTGAAGTATGCTAGAAAGCTTTGTCTCGAAGTGGTAGTTTGAAAAACCACTTACTTATTCTTTTCGCACCCAGAATATAGTTTTTTCATAATTGCACCATTTAGTTTTTATTAGCAGTATTTTAATAAAGATCTACATGTCGAAAAAAATTTGAAATTTTGGATTTCTGAAGATTTTAAAAGGATTCCTTATGTGACCTTTAGTTAAAGGTATAATTTTCATATTTTTAATTGGAAAAGGCAGGTATGTGAAACAGTCAACTGTGTTACTATAATTTTGATTCAACTAATAATCGACAAGTATGCGTTTAGGATTAATGATAGTGAACTGTGCTCGTTGCTGATACGAGCATTTTACTTTTATTTTGTATTGTTTTTTTAAGGAATGGATGTATTGATTTTGACCAATAAAAATTTAATTTTCTTTGCTTTTCTGGAAAGAATGTTTCTTGCATATTTTATTTCAGGAACTTCAATATCTTTTCTAATATTTTATGAAAAAATTATGTCTAGTACATTTAAAATTATGTTTTTTTTTTGGTAGATTTAGGTAAGTATTGTTTTATGCCACATTTACAGAAAGACTATTGTACTTATCTGTTTTTTTTTTGTTTTGCATTCCAAAATTCAAGCTAACATTGAAGAAATTATTATATTGGATTGTGTTATTCTTTTGTACTTATTTTAATTGAATAATGTAAAAATATTTATTTCTTGTCCTTTTGTGTAAATGGATTTTAAATTTAAGGGTAATATTCACTTGTAGCATTAAATAAAATGTAAGTGTAGATTGAAATAAAAAAAAAAACTTATGTAGATGTTCATAGAATATATTTATATTTTTTAATTAGATATTATAATGAATTTTGTTTATTGTAAAAACCGTTTGTGTTGTGTTAAATTGCATGCCATCGAGATTTAGAAATTCAGTATTTCTTGGTTGTGTAATATAGTAATATGTATAACATTCAGCAACTAATACCATTTATTTTAAATTTGTCCAATTTATTGTGACTTGGGAAGTTATTTAAATTTGATAGAAAAAAAATATTGCAGGAAAAAGTATAGAATCCGATTTAATTGATGCTGATCAACCTCTAGTAGGTTGTCTCATTCGAAGTTGTTCATAAAGTTCTTTCTTTCAAACTATTAAAAACCTTTCATGAAAAAATGAATATATTTCCAGAATGGCAATTACTTCACATCAAAAAACACTATTTTTGGCCATTCTTTTAATGTTTGTAGAAAAATTTATTTCCATGAGAAAATACTGAGTATTTCCTTTAACAAGATAATATTCAAAACCATATGTTTAGAAATCTATGTGAAATTTTAATGCACTTATGGCAGAATTATCTAAAACAATATGAAAATGTAATGCAATTAATAGAGGTACGAGAAGATGAAAATTTGAAATCATTTTAAGAAATATCCCCGTATTATAGATATATATACAGGGTGTATAGAGGTTACAGATACGACTCGAAATCACAGGATTTCTGGGTCGCAAATGCTATAGTTAAGAGCTATGGTGCAAAGTTATAGAGAAAAGGGACAGAACACACATTTTATTGAAAGGTTGTACTACAAAAAGTGTTCGAAATTATGAACAGAAGTCGTCTGGCAAGCCTGACAGCGACGTTGCGTGAAATTCCTTACGTTCTGGAAGATTCCTCCGGGCATTCTTGCGGTAGTTGGCGCTGAACGGAAGGTTTCATATAAACATATCCTGCTAGAAGTCGTTATTTGGATCGTTTCGTTAAGTATTAGAATGAACTCATATTTTCACGAAGAACTGGTCGACATGCTGATAGTGTATGGAGCTGCAAACTGTAATAGGCTCGCCGCTCTGCGATTGTGTCGAAGACGACACGAGAACGGGCGTGTTCCACATCACACGACCTTTGCAAGTGTGAACAGCAGGTGAGGTGGATCTTGTTCTGGTCACATGGTGTACGAGACGACCGTTCTCCTTCAGAGTTGAAGATCTCATCGCCCAAATATCTAACTGCCGGGAAGATATGTGACATGCCAGGAACCTTCCAGATTGTCAGGAATTCCATGCAGCGTTGCTGTCAGACTTGATAGATGACATCTGTGGTCGCAATTTCGAACACCTGTTTTTTTACAGCTTTTCAATAATATGTTTTCTATCCCATTTATGTTTTACTTTTGTGTTCTTTTTCTCTGCTTTGCACCATAGCTTGCAACTACGGCATTTGCGTACCTACATTCCTATGTGATTCCGAGTCATCTCCGCAGCGCGGGGGGAGGGGGCAGGATTCTAAGGGACCACTAATGTTTTGTTGTTGTAGGTTCTTTGTTTCAACTGAATATTTTATTAGTTACTAGGCACAAATAAAGTCAGTCCATCTTTAGTGGCTGATTATTTTATTGTTCTATATACAGCCACTCACAAAACAAGCACAACATTTAAATGCCAACTACTAAACATTAAATTTAGTTAAGATCATTTTGTTTCTATACTATCGAGCGTTACCACCATTCGCCTCTCCTCCATTTGGTAAAGTTCCCTTTTCTCTCCATTCCGATGGTAGCGCCACCTATATAGTTTTTTAAGTCCGGTGAATCTTACACGCCTCACCAACGTAAGCACGTGCGTCATATTTAAAGACCAGGTGCTAGAAGAAAGAGGTTAGTCACACACTCACGAAATAGTCCTACTTTTGTAACATAATACCTAAACCTTATGTGATATTTTGTGGCAAAGTGTGGAATGTGGTTGTGGTTTCACCAACAGACATTCTTGAGGAAAGCACAGTTATTTACTATGAACATGAAAATTTTTAAAATCAAAGGACCTACGCGGGTAATATTTCAAAATGGCCACCGACCTAACGCGCCGGTGCCGAGAAGTTATCTCTTATATACTAAAGAACACATTCTTGCCGGAGGGGAGAACAGTGCGCCTTCTGGTGAAGGAACGAAACACTACACCCCCACACACGATTGATGTGTCACACATGATACTCAATCTGATTATAAAGCATAAAATAATATACATTCATATCATACACTAATATACAAGTAACTAGCATTACCTCACACATAAAAAATATGAAAAATAAGTATACATAACAAATTACACAAAACTAAATTAAGAATACCATTTTGATATGATTAATTATACCATAATAATCAAGAAAATTGAAATTTAAGGAATTCACAGAATAAACAACATTAATCTAAAAAAATATTATTAGAAAAGAAACAGGATTTTTTTAAAAGTGTAAATACACACACAAATAATATATAATGAGATACACAAAAGGAGATAATGAAAATAATGATTCACTAAATCTAAAATTTTCTTTTTAAAACTGAAAAACACATTTGTTACACCAATCGGGGAGTGCATCAGCGTGAGGCATTTTCACACCAGAACACACACAATGTTTGATTGTCACATTGAACTTTGGTAGTGCAAAAGCCCATCTTTGTAACCTCGCAGATTGTGGTGCACTTTTTGTTAAGTAAGGTAAAGGGTTATGATCAGTATAAAATTCAATTTCAGTCCCAAATACCCATACTTCGAACTTTTTTAAACTCCACACAATCACAAATGCCTCTCGTTCAATAGTTGACCATGACTGTTGAGTCTTGCTTAATTTTTGACTTGCATAAGTAATTGGGTAACACTTATCACCACATTTTATGACAGGCAAGCAGCTATGCCAATTTGCGATGCATCTGAATGAATGATATACGGTTTATCAGGCACTGGAGAGTACAGCGAAGGTGCTTCCACTAAAGCCTTTTTAAGAAGATGAAAAGAGGAATCATGTTTTTCAGTCCATGGGATGGAATCAGGTACTCTCTTTTTAGTGAGTTCTGTAAATGGATACACAAGTTCTGAATATTTAGGAATATATTCGCGATAGTAATTACACAGTCCAAGTACACTACGAAGCTCCTTCGTTTTAGGCACTGGTAAGTTGTTGATAACTGCAGTATTTTCGGGATCTGGTTCATGCTTACCAGAACCGATAATATGACCCAAATATTTAAGTTTTTCCAAAGGCACACTTTTTGAGGTTTACAGTGAAATTTAACTCTGAAAGTTTCGTTAAAATAGTATCCAGATGAAGAAGATGTTCTTCCCAATTTTTGGAGAAGATTGTGATGTCGTCGATGTAGGCACGTGAAAATTCTCTATAATACGATAATGCTTTGTTCATTTCACGCTAAAATGTGGCAGAGGCATTTTTCAAACCAAAACTCATCACCTTGAAACGGTACTGTTGCCGATGAGTCTTGAAAGATGTAAGATTTTTGCTGTCTTCAGCCATGGGTATAGCCCAATACCCCTTCAAGAGATCTAACGTTGTGATGATTTTGGCTCTTTCAATAGAATGTATGAGCTCCACTGCATTTTCCATAGGAAAATCATCAGCACTCTCCGAGTTAAGGCTCAAATCAACGCAAAGTCGGGCCC
>BMAV01010814.1:0-18282 GCA_019973955.1 Trichonephila inaurata madagascariensis | reverse complement strand
AGATCATTTATCTAAAATTTGCACTAAAATTTTTGTTTTATTAAAAATTTGAAAATTTTTACAGCTGATTGAGTAAACATTATAAAAAAAAATTACATTCTTTATGGGACCATTATTTAAATTACAAGACGTAACTCGAAAAGTATTCATAAAATAAAATAAAAAATTAGCACATCCTATAGAAGATATCAAAAATATTACGTTCAAACGTTTTATAGAAATACATTTTTGTAATATTTTGAGTTATCAGACTCCCCATGATAGATTTTGAAGAATTTCAATGCCCAATTCTGGTAGATCAAAGAACCACTTCCGGTTTTTCTAACTTTATAAAATTGATTTTTAGGAAGCGTAGAAACAAAATAAAGTATGCTTCGTAAAGCCAAAAGATAGCTCTATTCAATAAAAAAAAAAAAGATATCTATCTTGTCCGAATTTGGTCATTTTCAACGTGTGTGTTAGGATACCTTAGGATAACTTAACATTTAATAAATTTGCAACACGTTTGAAACATTAAATGGATAATTTTTCATCTAAATGGTGTATGAGGTATATGATTTGTATAATGCTTGTAATAAAACCAGCATTTGTGTCTCTTAAAATATCTTAAAATAATAAAATGTACGAATATAATGCTTACATTTTATACTTGAATTATAGAACGATGCATAAATAAGTAAAAGTAAAGTAAAGTATAAGTAAATTTGCTATTCATAGTACCTCATTATTTCAAAAAGGCTGTCATATTAGTTTTTAAAGCATTTCGAGATTAATTACCCTTAAAATTCGGAGTATAATGAGCACTTTTAACTCAAAAAATAAGACCAAAATTTAGGGGTGCGAATTATACACATGGCATAAAAATGAGAACTGTGAAAATAAAAAAAAATGAGTATAGAAAAAAAATAGACTTCCACATATATCAAAATAATGTTCCTTACAAAGAAATAAAATTTTTTATGCACTTAAAGGATTGTAGTTCTAGAAGTATACTATTTTTACTATAGTTTGAAATAATACCTTAAATAAATGACTTCAAAATATAAGAGAATCGTGCACTTGCATTTCTGGTTTTTTTCGTAAAAAAGGACGTCCGGAAAAAAATTATACCTAAAAATTAAAAATTGTAGCTTAAAAGTACAGAAGCGCTTTATACGCAAGATTTTACAGTACTTATTATAATCTTAGAGATGTTAATAGTTGATTTATTAAATTCAGAACCTCAAGAACATAATATAACTATGCAGTTTACCACTAGTTTAAATTATCATATTTGTTCAAATTTTATTTGAAAATTGAATTTATGGGTTTAAAAAGAGATTTAACTTCAAAGATAAAGACAGACTTTTAAGAAGTTAGATATTAATCTTCATATAGTCTCAAATGTTAAATAAATTTGAAATAATACTAAAACTAATTTTGCCTAATATGTTCAATAAACTGCCAGTTAATGCGATGCTAAATTGTATTTTAAAATGTTTTTCTGTATTTTAAGTTGTTGCAGAAAATTATTTCTTTATCAGTTGAATGTGTTTATGTTGTTCGTATCAATAAAACCACAGTTTTAACTTAGATGATACTTTGAGAGAAAATCAGAAAGTTTACCGAGAACTTTTTAAAGTAAAAGGGTCAGCCTATAGAAGCATTCTGTGATATCGGAAAAAATGTAGATTAGTAAAAACGAATTTCTTAACAATTTTCGTTAGCCATGCTACAGACATTTAATTATTAAAATTTGTGACGGATCTATCCGCGATCCTTCAACTAATCCTCTTGGGAAATCTTTGGGCTCTCGTTATTCACAACCAACGCTACGGAAGAAGAAAATCATGATATTCAAATGAACTTATTATATATAGTCGAAGTTTTCTAGCTAGAATAGAGAGTAGGAGAGGAAATAAACCCGATATCAGGTGAAATTATTACTGACAGGTATCATATTTGAATTATAGTGATAAAAGACTTATTAGTAGGAAGCTTAAAAGTGATGATTATTCACTGAGATTAAGTTGATATTATATTTAAGTGGATGATAGATTAAATCCGATATAAAGTAAGGATCGAGTTTGATAGTCTCCTAATCTTTCATGCATTCCTGTTGTTCCATTTTTCGCTGTTAGCACGAGACATTCTTTTGCTATTAAATTAACGGGCCTTTTTTGTTGTGTGATATATAAATAAATTGATTGGATCATAGCGAGCGTTTCTTCCCTACCTCCCACATATCTAGGTGTCCAAGACAGAGGTGAGAGATTCTCACAAAGTTTGGGCTACTTTGAGTGGAGCTTTTATTCAAAAAAAGAAAGAAAAAATGTCACACAAATCCTTTTAAAAACCAGCGTCAATATCCGAGTTTCCGCGAATGGTTCTTAACATTCATATTCACTAATAATGATTTGATAGTATAGTTAAAAATTAGCCATGAACGAGTTTACTTTCCACTCATTTTTCCCAAAAATAAAATGGGGCAAAAAAAAAAGATATTAATAGTTAAAACGAATGGCAAAATGTGCTAGATAAAGACATGGTTAACAAAAATAAAACTATCATCGTTGGCGTCTGGCGTTTTAATTTACAATAATTTCAGTATTTAAAAAATTCATATTTCCTTTTTTAAAATTTTCATTTAAACATGTTCTAAATTTAATTGTTTCACTGATTTGGCTTGATGGGGCTTCAAATTTCGAATATATTTTTAAAGAAAAAAAAGCCCTCTCGCTCATACACAGATGGGTGAATTTTGAAATAAACAGTATCAAAATTATTTGAAAAAAAAGGCATTTAAATTTAAATGTTCATCAACTAAGTTCTAATATTAATTAATAAATTTATGATAACTTTAAACATATTACTAAAAATAATAAAATAAATAATTTAAAAAAATTATTTAAAATTAAATGAAAACAAATAATTTTTTTTTAAACAATTTTATATATATATATATATATATATAAAAATAAAAAGAAGAAGTACTAAAAACCCACAGTGCTAAACAGGAAGAAATTGGAAATTTACCAGACACAACAAATGAAAAAAAAAAGTCTTTGGGCTAAACCGGAACCTTTTTTATGATTTCTAAAGCTGTCGCTGAATTAGGGCCCGCGAATTAGGGTTCGCAATGCTTTATGGGTCCAACCTTCCCGTACACAGGGGAAAATTTTTACATAAAAGGGAAAAACCCGTTGAAAAGTTGCCTTAAACAACACGTGGAAGAAAACCTGATAATATATTAAAAAATGAAGCAAGAAAAGAGAACAATAATGAATGTCTCAAAAAAAGGAATATTAATAATAAAATTTAAAAAACAAACAAACATAGTGTAAAAAAATTACGGAGATTGAAATTCAACCTACCACAGTAAACAAAACTTAAAAGAAATGAAACGACTATACGAAAAGGGAAAAAAATCGGCCGCCGCCTGGCTATTTATTTTGCAATTAAACAAACAAAAGATTTTTTAAAAATAAACTAATAAAAAAAAGTTTTAAAAAGATAGTGAACAAAGTTAAGAATAGATAAAATCTAATAGAAAATATATTACAAAGTCAATAAACTTGGATGTTTTATATCAATCGATATATTGAATTAAAATAAGCGTTTAAATTTTTTTTTTTTTTTAAAATTTTTTTTAAAAAATAAACTAAATAAAATAATGAACTAAGAAAAAAATATTTTTAAATTAGAAATAGAAATATATCTATAAAAAAATTTACTTGGATAATTGTATTCTAAACAATTATTGAAAAAATTAAAAATTACTTTTTTTTTTAAAAAATGTTATCAGTAACTAAATCATTGTTTCTTTTAAAAAATTTAAGATAATATTTCATTATATATATATATATATATATATATTATATATATATATTTTGTGTGTGTGCTTGTGTGTGTGTACAATTTGGTATAAGAGAAATATTTATTTATTTTCAAAAAAAATAAAAAAACATTTTTTTATAAATATATCTGTCTTTTAACTATAAGGAAAAAAAAAAAAGATTGCATCGAACAATATAATTTATTCTAAGCCATTACGTATTCTGCACTTGTATATAAATGTGATTTCCGCAGAAATATCCCAAAAGCTTCGATCTGTTATAGAAAAAAAAATAACTTGGTTAACCTAGTGATACAATTTTTCCTTGGCTTATAACCTAAAAAGGGGGAAATGAATATTTTCTTTTTTTCACAAATATATCTCGATCACTTTCTGGTACATTTATCACGTTTTTTCCAATAAATATGCACCTTATCGCTGCAACATTGTGTCAAAAGTTTAAAAATCGCTTTATTTTTTTATTTTAAAAATTCAATTTGTGGGGTTCAATCTGTACATTCAATCATTTTCTTTTGCTGATAAAAAGTCCAAATAAATATATTTGACTTATCATCAGTTGCTTGATACAAGAGATTTCGAATAAAATAATCGCTTGAGTTATTTTTTTTATGTATGATTTTCAAAAAAGTTTTTTTTCAGTAATTCTTTTTTTCGGATTTACGTTTCATTTGTTACACTAGCACCAAAACCCCCCGGGCTGGAAAAAGGAAATGAATAAAAAAAAAACGCATCATAGTAACAAAAAATATACAAAACATTAAATGAAATGACAGGAAATATTCAATGGGTGTTATTTTTTAATAATTCAGCGAGCTCTATTGTGGTTCTATGTAATAACCTTGAATAAATTTGTATGTGCTAACAGTAGAAACGTTTTTTCTGAAATATGTTGTAATTCTTATTTCAGGATTATGTTTATATTTCGATATCGGTGTTCTTATGGATTCAATTAATGCCAGAATTTAATAGATAATAGAGAGAGACATAGGTAATTAGTAATAAAAAATATAAATATTTAGATGACAACAGGAAATACTAAATATATTGAATGGAATGCTAAATATAAGTTAACCTTTTTATTTTTAGAATAGCAATAAAGTTTATTAAAGGCTGTAACTTAAGACTAAATTTTTACAGTAGAACGTCAACAGTAGAGACAGTGAAACGTTGTTTATACGAACGTTTACTATCCGGAGCGTCAAATATACGGACCAGTTTTTCTTTGTCAACTACATGTACTGTAAATGAATACGTTTTCGAAAAGTGCAATGCTCAACAGTTGTTTCGCGTGAGGCCAAAAGTGACAGGAAAACCCAAGTTCAGGGATATTTGGAGAATTTCAGTTGTGTGATTTGGTAATCAAATGGTCAATGGCGGCTAAAGGGAGGAGATTTCCAACTTTTCCCAATCGATCTCAGAATTTCTAGAATGCGATGAAGAAGACCTATATACCTGGATGGCATGCGATGCAGAAGACTGTGGAATTCAAATTTTAAGCGATGACGAGATTGTGACTTCCATGCAAGAAAAATCCGACCCTGTCGACGATGAAGTGGATGAACACAATGAAAGTAGCAAGAGTCCATCAAATTCTGATACGCTTTCTGCTTTAGAGACAGCCATGGAGTGGTACAAAGAACAATCAGCGTGCTGTCCTATACAACTACTGTTTCTCAAGAGAATCGGAAACCTTGCAGCGAAAAAATGAAAGTGTACAATGGTACAGCGAAAAATAACTGACTATTTTCCCCAATAAAGGTAAAATTGCTACATTTTGCACCTATTTTGCTTTTTCTTCAAGCACATTTCCCTCATCTGATGATTTTCAATATTCGTATTGTGTTTGGTTACATATACTGCATGGACCGCAATCGGGTTTTGGTTATCCGAACAATTGCGTATCCGAACGGTGTCCGGTCTCAATTGATTCGGATAAACGATGTTCTACTGCAGTTTAATTAACTAGTTTAAACCTTTAATCGCAGTATTATAAAGAAATAGGTAAATTATTTATACTAAAATATTTATATTTTTGCATGACGATGCCTATGCATTCACTAGTTAAAAATATATTAAAAACAAGCAAGTAAGGTAACACAAAACTAAATTAAGCAACACTAGAATATATTAATTCATACATACAATCTTATTCCAAACTTGTGTAATCATATATTTCTATAAACTTACTGTACATTATTTGAAAATATCCAAAAGTTTATAAATAGCTGTCTGAAGTACCCATTCTACGCACTATACGAAAATATAAAATATTATTCTTGACATAATAGCTGAATTGTAAAGAGAGCAAAACCCGGTATAAAACAAAGTATAGAAAAATGCTTAATAAGTTTTAATAAGTGCATTATATTTATCTATAACTCCCCTTTGGGGTCAATTTTCGCAAACCCCATTTTTGTAGCGGTTCTGTACTTCATGAAAGGAACGTACCAACAAAATTTCAAGTTTGAGGATCTAATAGTTCAATAACAGGAAAATTTATTTGTAACACCCCTTAAGCAGTGGCAATGCTCCTTGAAAGTCGATGGCTATCACACCATAAAACTCCCTTAATCATACAGGGACTCCTTCCTCAGTTTTAGGGGAAAAATTGTATACTTTATTTTATAATATATACTGATTATCTACACTTGCTTTTATTAAAAGTTTTATGTTAAAATTAGGCACAGTATTATTCTTTTGGTTTTAATAATATCGAAACAGTATTATCACTTAAAATACTATCAAGTTAGAAGAATGACGCTTGGTTAAACTAGAAGTAGCTTTATTAGAAACAAGCTGGTTTTTTAGCTATCAAGTTATTCCTTTCAGCTTGAGGCCAGTATTTTTTATATAGTTTAAACATTAGTCTCTCTGTGCATAAATACTTAAAAATATTTACCGAAAGTATGATGCATGGTACATTTTCCAAAACGGCGAAAGCAAAAATAAAGCAGAATGAAAATTTTGACTTCTCGACTTGAATAGAAATGACACTCTGTTTATCAGTGCACAAAAACATTAATCGTTGGCATGCTTCTGCACATTTAATATCTAACATGCGATGGAAGAAGAATACTATAGAAGCCTTTCTGAAAATTGTTATACTTTGGAATAATTAAAAACAATAATGATGTACTCGAGATAAAAGAGCATAATAATATTAGCAAATGAAACACTATGGAAAAAGAATGAGGACTAAGCATTTATTCAATTGAATATATATGGTATTTTAAAGGTGCAGTTAAAATGAGCAAAGTTTATGTATTTTGGCTTATAATATATCCAACAAACTTATTAATCTGTAAGTAATTCACTACTTTAATAAAACCGCAGCTTACTTTAATATTAAGTTGTACCCCACCTTTGACTCAGATTAGAAAGTGTTTTCGACGTGGACCTGTTTCAATAAGAATTTTTATGGCTTAAACTCTTATTGTCGTCCAGACCTGTAGTAGTTTTTAACCGAAACACATTAAACTGACGACAGAAAAAAACCATCCAATATATCCCAAAGACATTCAATTGGTTCAAGAATAGAGCTTCGTAGTGGCTAATTGATGTAGGAGAATGACATTTCATGTTTCTTGAACCAATTTTGGATCATTTGAGCCCTATGAGTCTATGTGGATACTCTTCAAATATACGAGTTCCAGTGGAAAATAAAACACCCTTGATGGGATAACCGGGTCATTAAGTACGTTGAAGTATTCTAGAGGCTTTGTTTTTTGACTAGACCCGGATCATAATACTGAGAATATAAATCCCGAAATATTGGTGTACAGTCAGTATCTATCCAGGCTTTAATAATGCACTGTATACTTTTAAACTCAATTTCAACAATACTTTTCCTTAGATACTTTAACTAAGACCAATAATTAAATCCTTTTAAACAGTGGGAAAAAATTTAATTTTCGATCACGTGGAGCAACTTTATATATATTTACAGCAGAAATGATCATTGAACCTTCCTTCAGTATTATTTAAGTTAGGAATTAACAATGACGATATGTAAATAATTGTACTATATATATATACCAAAACTTTAAGGGCCTTTTATATATTTACATATTTTAACACATAACGACTGTTTAGGGTTATTTTACATTGAATCTTAATTGTTAAGTAAAGTACTACTACTTGTATACGTTTTAGATACATGAATATTTTACACATATTTTTTCTAGTTCAGTTTAATTAGAAAATACGTTTCTTTTTTAAGTTGGCACTGTCTCATTTAAATGTGTTCGTCTAGAAATTATATAGAAATGTTTTGATAGTAACAAGAAAGGTATGAAAAAGTTCAATGAAAGCACTATTGTATTAAAATGATCAAATAATCAAAAAAATTAATCAATAAAATTTACCGTTTTTTTCATCTTAACAAATTTGTCTTAAAAAAATGGGCACCATTCAAAGAAAATAAGTTAAATTTACATATGGATAGTTAATTTACATATATATATATATATATATATATATAAATCTTAAAACATATATTTTCAACATTTTTTTTTAAAGAAATATCGAGCTTTTAAGTGTTTAAATAAATTATCATGTCGAATTTACATAATTTTTAATACAACTAGATAAAATATTTACTGTCTTCTTATAAGCTAAAAAATTTTTATATTCTTTTGGGTTATAATATGAATTATTCATGAATTATATAAGATTTAAATATTAATATCTTACAAAAATTTATTCAAATATTCTGCATTCTACGCCACCCAGGGAATATACACTACAGAAAGCTTATGTTTCAAATTATCGGTTTTCTATCCTCTTTTATCATCTGATAATACAGTGCTTCTCAAACTTTCACTACTGGTGACCCAATTTTCAATCATAATTTTCATCGCGCCCCCCAAAAAAAGTAATAATGTATTGAATGCAATAATAATGCATTTTTGGTATTAAATTTTGTATACGTTCCCTTTTTAAGTAATATATATTTTAAGCAAGTTACCTTTTAAATAATAGTTATAATGTTTTGTTATTTTTCCTTTTTTAATTTTTTTAAATAGGAACAGATTGAAATTGATATTTAATTAAAGATTTATTTACTCCATCATCCTTTTTCTAAAAGTACAAATGTCATTAGAACAAGTAATATAAAAAAAAAATTTTTTTAAGTAAATTTCCCTATACTTAAGCCAACAAAAAAAAATTTATTTTAGTTACTTTTTATTAAATAGTTACAATTAATACAAATTTTGTAATAAAAGACAGAATCACAATGTTAAGTTTAAAAAAATAGAAAGAAATTTTTTCCTTGTCTTTTTTCATTTTCCTTTCTATATATGGTTTTGGGAATTTTTTTTTTTTAACTTTTTATTCATTAATTAAATTTAATTAGTGCAAAAAAATAGAAAGTAAAGAAAAAACCCACACATTTTCTCAGAAATTTAAAAAATAAAAGTATTTGAATTTGAATGAATAAAAAAAAAGAAAATCTACGATTGAAAATTTGAACAAGATTTTTGAGAGAGTGAAATTATAGTGAAATTAAAAAATAGCCCCATTTTATGTTGGGGGCTCTATCATATACATCACATCTGTCATTCTCACGAGCTTTCACGTGAGTCAAGCCAAACTATCGGACGTCTGCGCAAAACATGTAATAATGCTGTCCCTCGCAAAATTTCCCAATCAGTCTTGGTTGATTTCGATGTTTCTATAGCTACCAAATCTTTTCCCTGAATGTACTTTTTATAATTTGCTTTTTGGTTGTAATTCACGGTATTGGATTTACTGCAAAAAGATTGAAACAAACAAAATCATGGATAAATTTTTTAAGTCGTAAGCAAAACTTTTCCGATAAAAGGCATCAAAAAGTGCAAAAAAACGAGCATAGTTCCGATAATTAAATCAAGGGAAATATTCTCAAGAATTTTTAAATTTTTTGGATTTACCATTATTGAAGTAAATGGAGAAGAAAACCCCCTGTATGTTTTTTTGCTCAAAATATTGGCAGCAGACAGTATGAAACCAAAAAAACTTGACATTTCGAAAACGCTTCATGGTGAGTACATTAACAAATCTCGAGAGTTTTTTTGGGAATCAAAATTAAAATATTTTGAAAAAAAAAAAAAAAAAAAAAAAAATTAAAAACTTTGTCGGTGAATAAAAAAATTTTTACTTACTTTTTACAAAGTATCATAAAAAATAGCCAGATTTTAAAAGCCCCCACACTATTGTTGAAGAGCTTATTTTCCCTTTGCAGAAATTGAGTTTTAAAAAACTATGTTTGGAAGGAATTTTGCCAAAGAGTTCCAAAATTATCCCCCCTATCAAATGATACTTTTTCCCGTCAATTGATGATATCGCTGAAGATGTGGAGCAACACCCTTTTTCGCTGTTGCGTGATAAATTTTTTAAACCAGCTTGACGAGGCAAAAGGTAGCAAAAAAAGATTATTTCATTGCGTATGTTCGTTTTTGGGATGGTATGTCAGCAGTAGAAGAATTTTACTTTTTGCAAACCAAAAAAACTTAAAGCAACAGCAATAGCATTTTTGATATTTTAAATAATTTTATAAACGAGGCAAATATAGAGGGGAAAAATTTGTGTCGGAAAAATTGCACCGATGGCGTTTCGTACAATGTCGGGAAAGAAAAAGTATACAAGCACTTGTTAAAAAAAAATCCCCACTGTGCATCTGGACAATTTCATGACCCCGAAAGCTCTGGCTTCCAATGAAATGAGTCCTGGTCTGAATATTGTGCAAAAGACAATTGTGACTGTAGTAAATTACATAAAAATGAGACCCCTAAAATCAAAAATCTTTTTCTTGGGCTTTGCAAAGATATGGGCCCGGTGCATTCATCATTGCTTTTTTTTATTGCGAAAACAAGATGGTTTTTCACGTGGGTTTTTTTCAACGTGTTTATGAATTAAAAAATGAAATTTTCATTTTTTTTTTGGGGGGAAAAATTACCGGGAAACTGGGAAAATTTTTGGTGGTTTATTTCTGATGAAGTTGAGCTACTTAGTCGATAAAATTTGAGAAATTAAAAAATATTGAATCTTCAACTTCAAAATCCCAAAATTTTCATATGTTTTTACACTAGTTTTATAAAATTAATGCTTTTTTTAGAAAAAATTTGAATTATGGGGAAATTTAAAAACAAAAACCTAGAAATGTTTGAAAAAAGCGGATAAATGTGTACAAAACCGAAGAAAAAAAATGTGGAAGTTGTTTATAAAACTATTGGGAAAATTATTTAGCTATGTTGGCGAAAAGTTTTTTAAAAAATTTTTTTGCTGAGGACAACTTTTATAACAAGTTTTCGAATGGGTTAGAGATCCTTTTTAAAATACCACAGAAGGGCTCTCAACTATCGAAGAAGAAATTTTCATAGATTTCACATCCAGTGGCGAAATTAAAAAAACCTTTTGTAATAAAACTCTCTTTCAAAATTTGGGCAGAAGTAGATAATGAATTTTCTGCACTGAAAAAAAAAAAGATTTCGTGTCCCACTACCATTTTTTAACATCGTACCTTTGGAAAAACCGGTTTTCTTTCGGTGGCTGCTTTGGGAAAACAAAGTATAGATCTCAGCTAAATATAGAAAAAAAAACTTGGGGTGTCAATTTCCAAAAATTAAGCCTTCATTTGAAAAAACCTTTTCTCTGCAAGACAAGCCCATGGAAGTCACTAATAATAATTTAACTTGTTCGTAAAAAAAGTATTAATAAATTTGTTATAAAATACATTGTGCAGTACTGATAAATTTTAAAAATACACTGGTGAAGTACCCCTTCTGCGATTATTTTTTTAAAAAAAATACATTATTCTTGATATAAATAGCTTAATTGTAAAGGAGAGTAAAACCAAATGCACAACAATGTTAAAAAAAATAAAAATGATTTTTTATGAATAGTTATTATAAATAGTTTAAAAAAGAACTGTAATTTTAAGCCTCACAGAATTAGCATTTAAATTAATATTAAATAAGGAAAATGAATGTAAAAATTTTAATGACGAATAATTGTGGTTTTTTTTAATATTTAAAGCGAGAAACCTTAAAAAAGTTTTTAACCAGGGAGCAGGCGCGAAAACCCCCACTAACGTTAAAAGGGGGCCGGGGGTGTGACTAAGTCACCCCCTTTCCCTTTTTTAAAAATTATTTTTACTATAAAGATAAAAAACCCCAAATTCCCGTGAATAATTTTAAATTTAAAAAAAAATATACTTACCTACTTTCAAAGGGCTGTATTTTTCTTTTTTATGATTTGAAAAAAAAACCGATAAAAAATTAAGAAACTGTTCCCAAAAGTGCGTGACCTTTAAAAAAAGAAAATAAATCCGAAAACTTTTCACTAACAATACAAAAAAAGTTTTTTGCAAGCAAAAAATGTCATATTTTTTCTCACGTTTTTTTTAATTTTGCTGTTCTTTTATGATCTACAAAAAGGCATGTTGAACCTTTTCTTGCTTGTGTCTTTTTGGCATTGGGGAAGTGTTATATTTTGGGTTATAGTTTTTTTTTTGATAGAGTTCTTTTTGGCAGCATTTGAAATTTCAATTCAACTCAAGCGTTTCATGTCTATCGCTTTTTCTCATATTTACTTTCGCTATCACGATTAAAAATGATTATTTCATCAGGTTCTTCAATTGATTGATCAAATTTCCCAAATTCCTTCAATAGAGATCACAGATGCCCATTTTTTTAAAATTCTGCTCATTTTTCATTTATAAACCAAAAAAGTCTAAAACACAGCAATCAAAAAACCCCAAAGTTAATCATAGGGGGAAAATATAGCATATTCATAGAAAATATTTTTTTAACAAAAATGGTCGTGTAGGGAACTCAATCAAAAAAAATTTCCTTTTATTGTAAAAAAAAGTTTGCCCACTCCAAAAAAAAAGGGGATACACTTTACAAATTTTATTTTGTTTTCCCTTAAGACTGTCTACTAATAAAGGGGAATACTGTCAAGGTCACTGTTAACGAATAAACAGTTTTACCAGAATTAAAAAATTTTTGTGAACCTGGGTGATTCAGCGCCCTTTATGTGACCTCTCCCATGTAAAATTTGCATTGATACGAAAACATCGATGTCAGGTCTAGAAAAAAAATTTGTAAAACTTTTTTATTATGCGTTACATGTTTCAGAATACTCAAAAAATTTCATCTTGGGCCCCAAAAAAATCCTTCAAAGTGCTCAATATGTGCTTATCCATTTATCTAAAAACTCATTTTAAATGGGAAAAAAAAACAACAAAAAAAAATTTTTTACAAGTTTCCTAAAAGAAAAAAAAACTGAGTTAAACATACCAGTAAGTTTGAAGGTCAAAGAGATTATAATCCCAAAAAATATCTTACGGATTAACAGAAACGTAATAAAAAAAAATCTCATCGTGAGATTACAGCAAAGCAAATAAAATGTCTTTTTTTTGGGTTTTGGATCAAAAATAGCTAATGAACATTTGAAATTTGGGAAACTTTTGAAAGTGGAAAACCAGATGATATATATAAATTATATCGGGGTAAATATGTATTTTTTATTTTTTCAGAAAGCATTTTGTTTTATTTCATTCCAAAAAATTATTTTTTTTAAACCTTTTATTTTCAATATTCTCGCGCCCCCCTTGCAGGGTTCTCGCGCCCCCCAGGGGGCGCGCCCCACAGTTTGAGAAACACTGTGATAATATGATTATATACTTTCGAATCTAGTGCTTGAAAAAAAAAGAATAAAACAAACTTATGTTGTATAGATTTTAATAGGAAGTTCTAGAGGAATAATAGAAAGTATATAGAATTACCGTAAAATCCGGAGTATAACGTGCACTTTAAACACAAAAAAAAAAATCTAAATTTATGGGTGCGAGTTATACGCCGGGTATCAAAAAAGGGGAAACGAAAAAAAAAAAAAGGGGTGGGCATAGAAAAAATTAGGGAAATTTTACATATATCCCAAAAAACTATTTATTTAAAAAGAAATGACATTCCTTTTGAACTTAAAAGGGGTTTCAGTTCTAGAAATATAGTATTTATTTCTAAAGCTTCGGGGGCACCTCCCGAAAAAAAGGGTTTTTAAAACATAAGAGCATTTCGTAAACACACATAGCGGTTTCTTCAAAAAAAGGGGGGTCCGGTTATACGACAAATTTTAAAAATTAAAAATTGCAGCTTGAAAGAATAGGTGCGCGTTATATGTCGAATTTTTTACGGTATATGAAATTTTATAACGTTTAAAAAAATTTGCAACAGGATTATGAACTGTCGTTTTTTTTAAAAATATTATTTTGTATGGCATTTACTACTAAGATATCCGCTCCCCTAAAATCATGATTTTTTCAAAATTGCCAATTTTTTAATGATTTTATTTATAGAAATCTTATTAGATTAATAAAAAAACCGCTTTTATTTTCCATTCCTAGAACAGTGCTTATGTTAAACGCGACCCAATATTCAATATAATTTTTTTGCGCCACCCTCATACAATAGAATTTAATAATACCCTTTGAAGCAAAAACTACGATACGACTTTGAAGCCTTAAGTGCAATGGCGTATATAAACGTCTTACTAAACCAAAGCTTTTATTTCCCCGGACGTATATATACGTCTTTTCGAAAAACGATCTTTTCTGTCACTGCTATCCATAAATTTATTCCTAAGATTTGGAATGCAGTAAAAGGACCTTGATAATTTTTGCGAAGGATTTACTTATTTCAGATTATTTGCTTCTTTATTCTTTCCCCCCTCATACATCACATACCCGCGGCTACGTGGAAAGCGGTTGGCATTGAGAAGTGAATCGCATAACTTTTAATCCGCAGTTAACCCTTAACTTTGTACTGTTACATTTCTGCAGCAGATGATTTATTTTAATTTGACAAAATCAATATTTTTTAATTGCCTAGAAATCACTTATCTGAGAAAAAAAAAAGATTACTGCAACGAAATACATGCTAATTTTGTCACTAGATGGAAGTATATTTTTTCCACAAATCATAACAATTATAAAAATCTCTGAAGCCTCAAGAACTGTGTTTTTGCTATAAAAAGAATCCATTATATTTTATGCTTCCTCTTGTTTATTGACGAAATAAATTACCAGGTAGGAAATTTAAACATTTTATTATGAATAATAAAATCCTCATATAAAAAAAAGTTTTGTAATTTACGGCACTACTGCGCAATGCTGCACTTCTGCACCAAACAAAAAAATGACTGAAATTTAATTTAAAACAGCTTAATTTTTTATATATATTTTTCCCTTTTATTATTACTTGAGAACCAACTGATATAATGTTTCATAGAAAGTTAAGAGTTAAGATATTAAATATAAACAGAACAAAAATTATCAAGTTAAGTGTCCATTTTTGTTTTTAATTATGTATATGACAAGCCCATGGGGTCACTGTTAATTAATAAACGTGTTCTTAATATTGTATTTTTAAATAATTATAAAATACATTGTGTAGCACTGATACACTTATACGTGTAATATATCAGTGCAAATGTGTATTTAATTTTTCATTATATCAGAATGTATTTTGTTGCTTACTTTCAGTAAATGAATATTTTTTTTTAATTATCTTTGGTTTTCAACTTTTCAATATGCTCGCGCCCCCCTTGTGGAGTTGTCACGCTCCCCAAGGGGGGCGCGCCCCACAATTTAAGAAACGCTGCACTAGAACAAAAACTACAAGTGTTTTAATAAAAGAAGGTACCATAACTTTATACAAAATGTCAAACTTTAAAATGTGTTTTACTCGAAATGTGTTTTTTTCGACTCAAACAGGGACAGCGATTGCTCAAAAAGTTTTGAAAATAATTTGATGAGATTTTTTGTGAATGTTTCGTATAACAGTAGAAGTGTTTTTCCTACAGATTTATCAATTACTGTTTTATTTCAAAATTTACAGTCCTTTATGTGAATATAATCAATGTTTTTTAAGCAATTTCATATAGTCACTAAGATAGAGTGCACTAGTTTTGGTAAATTCAAGCATGAATAATAAAGTAATACATTAAAATTGAAAAATTTAAAATTTGTTCAAAACATTTTTGTACAGAGAGGGAGACGTTTATGTAATTTTTTGTACATTTTCACCAGTTGTTTCCCATTTTAATAATAATAAATTTTTTTCTGTTTTCAATTTTACGATTTATTCCTCAAAATATACTAAATGAATCTAAAAATCACAAAAACATCCCCATATCTCCATTTTTTCAAAAACGTTGTCGCACGTAATCGGATAACTTAAGTGAATGCTTTTTTTTATTTTACTTTATTATTTATGAATGAATATTGCACGATATTTAATCCATTATCTCTATATATGTTTTATTTAATTGACATGGTACCTTCTACACATTTTTTTTATTTATATGTTTATATGAAAATGCTTATATATACCCAGCGTGAACTCATAAAATATACATTTCAGAAGAAAAACACAATTTTTAAACAAATAATTATTTTTAATTGATATTTTTAAGGAAAGAAATAATATTGTGTAAATTTCTATTACTTTTACAAATTTTAATACTTTTGTGCATTTTTTTCTAATATTCTTAGATGTGTTTTTCATAGTCATTACAAATGATACTTTTATTTTCGCACTTTTTTCGTGTCAGATACTATAAAAAACAGCAAGAAAACAGCATTATACGAGTTTGAGGATTTTTTAAAAGAAACTATACACATAAATCTTTATTCCATCACATACCCATTAAACATATCATACAAAACTACCAGAAAAGTTTTCAGTACTTTCTATTGAATATTAAAAAGAAAGTTTTAGCATTTTAAATACACCATTATCGTGAAAAATAAAAACTTGAAAAAAAGCGATTTAAAACTTCAAAAGTCAGTACATTAAATGGAATAGTTAAATGCGTGAAATAGCAACACGTGTTCTAATTTTGGTTTTAGATTCGACATACTGTTAAATAATTTAGCTATAGCTACGAAATTTTGTACACATATTAAAAAAAATCGCAGAATTAAAAAGGGGTGACAAAAATTACAATATTTTGGTCATTTGGAGGGCATTATGAACATTTAAGATGTTAATTTTTTTAAGTATATAATAATTTTAAGAGAGTCATTCTCTCTAAAATTCAAATAGAGCCAGGCCTTTCTAAATTTACTCGTTTGTACTTTTCTCTTGTTGTTTGTGGAACTAATAATATAAACAAATAACAACATGCTATTTTTCCAGATATTACCAGTTTGTTTTCTTAACTCTTTTCTAAGACTTGTAATCATCGTTTTGAAAGGCGTCACGTATGAGTCGATCTTTTTAAATTTTATTTATTTATTTTTTCTGTAACTGATACGTTTTTACATCAGCTTTCTCCCTTTTGTTAACAATTTACAATAAAGGATTTCTAAACGCGCAGTACTGTAGACTATTGATGAGTTTACATTCGTATGGACAAAATCAAAGGCATATAGCATGTTGAACTCAAACCGTTTTATGGGAACTCAAAGCAAAGAAAGAAACTTTCTCAATCGATGAAACAATTCGCTAAGTTTGAAAGTGCTATACATCACTTTCTTACACACTTGCTTAAAGACTTACTTGAAAACTTTTTTTGCTCCATTTTTTTTTTTAATTTTTTATTTTGAAAAAGTATTTAACTCTCTTTTTAAGTCGCTTTTTCTTTACTTTTAGTAAATATACTTTCTTCTAAAGTGAAATATAAGTTAAAGCCTTAAAAGATTCAATGCAAAAGTTCACATAAAAAGTGTTATTTATTTTGTTTTTCCTAGATAAAAGATATAGCGAATAACTATATTCTTAGACAAGTTTTCTTCCATAATATAGTGAATATGAAGAAGTTAATTTAATTTTTATTTTACTTTGCGTTGAAACCGCAGCTAAGTATTTTCTTCTAAAGATTTTACGTTACACATGTCCTTCCTAGAATTTTAATTATTATGTTTGATGTTAAATAATAAACTGGTAAAAATAATTTTGGGCAAAAAAAAGTACTTTTAGGAATAAAATAATTTTTAGAATTATTATATTTGGTACTCTACAAAGCTGTTTTATCTACAGCAGCAATTTTTGTTCAACAATTTGATTTCAATACATAAAAAGTGATTATATGTGATTAAAGATTTGTCGCAAGGTGTCCCTGCGAGCAACTGTCTTGCCAATTTATACTTACTTTATTTTTGAAAGTAGCTACATTAATATTTCTAAATATTATATTTATCGTTATATAGATGACACAAACATTTTTGGCAAGCAAGTCAATTTTATACTTAACACTAATTTATATCCACATATCTTAATTTTATACAGACAAATAGTAACAACAACGAAGCAAATTTTCTGATATACATATCAAATTAATAGATAATGTAATAGTTTCTAAAATTTATGTGATAAAAAGAAGATTTTAATTTCAATATTATAAAGTTCCTCATTGGAGAGTAATGTACATATTTCTATATTCAAAAAATTGTTTTAATTATT